>JARYGA010045184.1:0-45612 GCA_030545235.1 Helianthus tuberosus | reverse complement strand
TAGCTTTTTTGAAGAGCGCAATTTAACCGGCCCAGCCTTAAATACTGATTTTATTTTGATGTTGTTATTGTTGTTGTTGTTACCATGTAAATATTTAGTATTTATTTAAGGATTTAAATAAGACAACAGTTAATTTAAACAATATTTAGTTATGAAAAATACAAACATTATATGTAAATTTAAATATTAAGAAATTAACATAATTTTTATTTATTTTTATTTAAATCGTAATATTTAATGTTTAATATTTATCAATTATTTTAATTTAATATTTGTAATATTTAGGGTAGACTTGTAATTTATCTTAAATTTTAAGACATTTAAGAAAATATATAATGCATTTGGTACAAGTATTGATGCATTAAGAACCTGTCATTTACCATTTTTTTTTCTCTTGTGATATTAATGATTTATTCAACGAACATAAATATATCTGGACCCGCCTTAAACTGTATTTGGGTATTATTATTGTTATAACTTTGTAAATATTTAGTAGTTATATACGTAAGTATCTAAATAAGATCACACTTAATCTAAATAGTATTGAGTTATAATTAACAAATTATATACCTAAATAAGTTTATAATCTAAATAAGTTTATAATTAACAAATTCAAAAAATTAATGCAAGTCTAGAAAAATTATATACCTAAATAAGTTTATAATTAACAAATTCAAAAAATTAATGCAAGTCTAGAAAAATTATATACCTAAATAAGTTTATAATTAACAAATTCAAAAACTTGATTTTGGACTGATCTAGCAACTTGAATCAAACCTCAGGGACGAGTTTAGCAGTTTTACCCATTCATTAACAGAGGTTCTAACGGTGTTAATTTATTGGACTGAAATAGCAACAGAAACTAGGCTCAGGGACTGTTTTAGCAACAAAACTTGATTTTGGACTGATCTAGCAATTTGAGTCAAACCTCAGGGACGAATTTAGCAGTTTACTCTTCTAGTTAATACGCCTTAAAATTAGTTTATTAAACATGTCCCACATTCTAGTTAAAGTCAATAACTTTTTTTATGAACAAAGAAGTTAATTTATTCGGCAAAAGATACATATACAACTACCGGTTTCTTAACGCAACGGGAAGAGCCAACTACCACGTGGTCAATAAGTTTTTTTTTTTTTTGAAAGATAAAATTTATTGTTTTTTTTTTTTTTGAACGGCAAATTTAGATCACTGACGGATCACTGAAGCATAATGGCTATACACCAATTCAGGAGGAAACCCAATAAATATGGGAAAACCCCCTTGTAGGAATCGAACCCATGACATATTGGTCCCAAAGCTTTATTCCACCCCCAAAATGCCACTAGGCTATAAAGCCTGCACTTAACCTATAAATTATGTGTGATGGTCGATGGACATATAGAAAATCAATGAAATTGCCTTCGAAAAAAAAAATATATAGAAAATCATTAACCAAAATAACAATATGAATTCTTCATAAATGTTCTTATAGTAGTACTAGTTTAGTTACCCAAGATGCCACTAGGCTATAAAGCCTCCACTTAACCTATAAATTATGTGTGATGGTCGATGGACGATGGACATATAGAAAATCAATGAAATTGCCTTCGAAAAAAAAAATATATAGAAAATCATTAACCAAAATAACAATATGAATTCTTCATAAATGTTCTTATAGTAGTACTAGTTTAGTTATCGTATAACCAAACTAACAATATGAATTCTTGATAAATGTTCTTTTAGAAGTTCCAGTTTAATTATTATTTAATTAATAAATATCAAGTAAATTATAATAAAGCAACTTAATCTACAAATAATTTAATTAAATTTTCTTTTATTATTATTATTATTATTATTATTATCATGTATCTTAGGGGCTGTTTGGTAGCCTCTTAATAACCATTCAGATGCTACCTCTTAATGGTTTAAAACTTCTGAATGAATAAGAGGTAACCTCAAGTCTGAATGGTTAAGAGGTAACATCTGAATGGTAAATCATCACATGTCACATTCTTCTACCTTCTCATTGGTAAAAATTTTAGTGGTTCCATTAAGAGGTAGCCTCTTAATGACCATTCAGAGGCTACCAAACAACCCCTTAGTTTTATTAAGAAACTAATTTTTTATCCCAGAAGTCAGATAATGTGGATTGTAGGTACCCCAACATAGTGTTCCAAGTCTCAATCCCTAGGCTGATATTAATTCGAATGAACATTTTTTAATATAAAATAAAATAAAATAGAGGTCTTACGCTAACCAAAGTTTTTCAATACTTGTTTCATTATCCATTAAACTTCTCATGATTCTTCAAAAGACTATAATAACATCTCGTTGTATAGAACATGACCAAATAAAGGAATATGTGTTAGATATAGAGGTAAATTATGAAACTGATTAATGCACTCACATAATATATTGATCCGGATTTAAAAACGACATATAACTTATTCTAATATTTATGCAAAGAATTTAGTACTTCATGTTCTGCCAATAACTTGAGGTCGCCTGGCATATGGCAGCAGTACCGGTGCACAGATTTAGCGAGATCTTTTACCACATAAGACAACGGCCTAGAAGCGGTTAGTCTATCGATCAAATAATGAGTTTTGCCAAGAAATAATATGTCAATGTGGTGAAACAAAAATTCCAATATGAGCAAGTGTGGAATATCGTCAATAATCAACCAAAATGGCGTAAACCGGTACCCTTACAACTAAAGAGGACTAATATATAAAAGTAGGGTAATTTAGCTCATCGGCCTTAGACTTGCACACAACCTCTTTTAACCTCAACAACAACGACCATCCAATATTGGTTGAGGATTATGAAATTAACCTCGAGGACACTCCACAAGACACTAAAGAACTTCCTCATCCAACGAGCCAAAATAAATAAAAGGTAGAAGCAAAGACAAACTCCGAATAATGCCGAAGCAACCGAAAATATCGACAAGATGACGACAAATTTTCAAAATGAGGCAGGTATGATGGACGCGCTCAAAGACCAAATGTGAATTTCCAAAATGTTAGTTATAATTTTTAATATGTTTTTATTATTTCAATAATATGAAATAGAAAATAATTCGATTTAGAGATAATAAACGTAAAAGTATGTGATGATGTAGAAATTAAAAAAAAATGTTTAAAATATATTTTTGATTTAAAAATATCTGTGTTAAGGATGCTCTTAACATAAATGAAAAAAGATAACCTACAATTGAATGGACTAACACACAAAGAGATGGGTTTTTTTTTTAAAGGTGTGAATAATTTGTGAATATTGGGAGGTTTAGCATATGTTGTTTTAACGGGGTTCGCGCTAGAGAGCCCTCTCGCACAATAGATTCCCAATTTAAACCTCTCAATGAGAAACCTCTATCACCCAGACTCGAACTTGAGATCTGAAGGGGAAAACTCAGCCGGGTTCACCATAGATGAAACTTAAATACCCGAGGCCACCACTAGAGCACTAGTGATGGTTTAAAGAGATGGGTTAATCCAAGCATAAAGAGATATATTGCGTATTTGCGGCATATGTGTCATATGGGAAGTCGTACGCTTTACTCATTTACATTAGCTTTCAGTATTCTATATAGGCATTAGTGTAATTAATGACTATATTATTTTAACAAAGTATCGAATGCATTTATAATATAATAACTATATTTGATTACAACTATGGTCATAAAATATTGTATTGATACAGGTTTTATGAACTTTCACCATAGAATTGTTGATCAGTTCTGTTTAGACATAATGGAAAACATGAAAACATACATTTGATTGCATCAGTACAGGCCAGCAGAGAATCCAGATGGAGACGCAGCAATAGTGTTTGACATGATTGTCAGCTTAATCTGGTTCCTCCTTATGGTGCAATCTAATGATGGTGATGAAGAAAACCGATAAAGGGTAATCGGTTGAGGAGAGGAGGTCGATTGATGTTATGAGAGTGATTAGGTTATGTGTCTAACTTTAGAACCTCTACATAAGTCTCCTTATATATGCACCAAAGAGGAAACCCTAATCTATATCTATACATATAATAAAAGAAACCTCTTTGGGGACACGTGTCAATCAACGAGGCTATCAAAATTTGAGTTTTTTATAAATATTATATAAGTGTGATAATATCTTTTGTTCAATATTTGAATAATTCATGGTTGTTTGTTGCCTAATGATTTAAAGATAATTTAATCCATTAAAATTTTTAAATCTTCCATTCAAATTTTATCTAACATTGGTGTTGGGTTTTGAATTATTTATTCAATAGTAGGATAAAGGATTCAACTGACAAACGATTGGATCGACACTTTATTTGAAGAAATCTTCATTGGAAATGAATTGTGTCAATGTGGTCAAAAAAATCAATTCTCAATTTTTTTTTTAGTTCTAATTTTAATATCCTTCCTTTTGTTTAATTTATTCTACTGTAAATTATGTTGATTTATTACTCTTTATTAATTACTAAAGTGCAAATGTTATAATAAATTTACTTCTAAATTACACAAATAGATCATAATCTATCTATGTTATTATGTTGATTCACTCTCTTTATTAATTTTTTCAATGGCGAATGTTACTTTTTGTGTTTACAGATACGTATAGTGCATTCATAAGTTCCCGTATCTTTTAAAAAACTTAAACATATTAAGTATAGATACTTGGTGTCTTTATAGATAGATATATTTTTCATATAACTAAGTTTTTTCATTAGCCATTTTGGAACAGAATGCTTCCCTATAACGAAATCGTTTGTTTTTCTTTATGCTATAACTTTTTCTTATAATCACGAAAACCAAACTTTGTATTAATATGTTATCATTAGTTTTTTATGATACAACTTTTTTTTTCTTATTTGGTACATAAAATTAGGTTTATTCAACCCGTGTAATACATAGGGTTTTAAAAAAATAATTTTTTTTATTATTTACTATACAAAATTTCATTTATTTAACCCATGTATTACACAAGATTTTTAAAGATATAACTTTTTTTTTATTATTTGGTATATAAATTACATTTGTTAAATTCATACAATACACGAGTTTTTTTTAAGGATATATTATTTTTATTATTTAGTATATAAAATTACATTTAGTAAACCCGTGTAATACACGGGGTTCTAACCTAGTTAGTTAATAAGGGTAATAAGGCCCATCAACAATTACCAATTAATTATTTAATAGGTTGTTATATATTTTGATCTATATAATGTAAATGATTATAATGGCTACTAGATTAAATATAAAATAATATATATTTAATCTTACATTCTCCCACTTAGCCGAGTAATCATTTACTATGAGTATTAGATAAGTCTGATCAGGAGTTAACACTCATTTTAGCCTTAAACAAGAACTATAGCAGAGAAATACAGCCGTTGAATCATTATGCGACTCAGGACACCCATTAGTCATACTATAGCCTTAATTTAAAACCTAATCGTCATGATCAAAATACGCATAAGCCCTTTGTTTGATTTGTAACTTTATTTGTCTATATGCCATTATTCCGGCTTGACATATTCTTAGAGACATACAAAATCAAACTGATGAGGAAAATTAACTAATAGTTAGTCATTCATAGTACGATATGCAATTGCGCATGGCCATTAATTAATACCCATCTATGAGCTCTCTTAATAAGACTTATGGGTAATAGCCCTTCAGTTATAGGATCCTCAAGCATATTATGAATGTTTTCGATACAAAACTTAGTTTCCTCAATTCGTTCATAAACGAATAATTAATTACGTATCGAAATTTAATGCAGCACCTCTTGAACTGTTACTGTTCAAGGAGTCATGGTAGCTGACTTTATCACACTAAGTCTTCAAAACATTAATTATATGGAGTTAATAAACTAATGAGTCCACTAATAAATTTCCAACAACATTTAGTGACTATATTATGTCGTTATAACTTAGGTTGTTGTTATCAGTTTATTATCCCTCCATGAGATAGGTTTTGTCTGCTGACATAAAGATATACCCAGAATTACATGCTTGCATCTTTGAATATCACAAAGTTAAAGTAATAAACCGGTTTTAATTCTCACTTCTTCTTTAAATTGTAGCCTCTCGTTTCTTTCAAAGATATTGTAATACTCTATTAAATGCTTCACGTTAATCTAGACATATCTAGTGTGTTGCAATGTGAGTAATATCTGAACGAGTATAGACTTGAACTTACATAAGGCTTCTAATTAATGAAGCGTAAGGAAATAATCTCATTTATCCTATTATCCTCTAAAGGAGAGCAATATTGTTTGTTACATGCGTAAGGACCCATTTAAGGTTAAACTTAA
Organism: Helianthus tuberosus; assembly: GCA_030545235.1. Lineage (NCBI taxonomy): Eukaryota > Viridiplantae > Streptophyta > Magnoliopsida > Asterales > Asteraceae > Helianthus > Helianthus tuberosus. The sequence goes on along the minus strand of JARYGA010045184.1, from coordinate 39,324 downwards.
GGAACGAAACTAATGTCCCATTGGGTCTATCTCGGTATGTTATGATATCTATTACATAAGAGATATCTCTGAGATCTATTATATCAAAGTTTGTGTTAACAATGCTTTGACTTATGTAACATATACTTGTCAAAAGAATATCATCCATATAGACAAGTTTATTTTAGTTGCTCCCACTCATTTTGAGGTAGGTACATTAATCCACTTGATTCTTGATGAAAATAATTACGTTAAGATTTCATCATATAACAACCCTCAAGAAAACCGACACCCTCGAATATTTTCCGACACCCTAATATATTTTAAAATGTCCCAATATGTCCCAAAATACACCCCATATGTGAAAACCGGGCCCAAAATACATTATAACATTTAAAATAAATAAAAAACAAAGAAAATTGATTTCAGGCGGGCCGCGTAAACCTTAGTTAACATCTACGCGGGCCGCGACAACTTAAAAGTCCAGCGAACCCCTGTGTTGACACGTGTCATAACGCGTGTTGAACCTATGTGATGACCCGGATCACCTACGCCTTTGACCGGGTTTGACGCGGGCCGCGTAAGCCCTTGTCTACATTTACGCGGGCCGCTTAAAAGTGGAAGTCAGGCCCTATATAAGAATGGCATCGGCCTTCAGTTCCGATCGCTCATTTCCTTTTCTTAAATCTCAATTTCTAAAATATAGGCATAACACTCGGGTATTATACCCCCCTAAATAGCGAAGTCCTGCTCCGTTGTAAGTATTATAACCCCTGGATACGTATTAGATACGATGCCCGATTGATCTAGGGTTCCGTAACGGCTGTCGTGGTTCTGCCCGACGTAGTCGTTGGAATGCCGTCTCGGGGAGAGTATTACTAATGTTAAAATGGGTTATTATACTAACGCGTGTGCATTTGTGTAAATTATAGATTGTCACCAGGAAACCCTTACGGAAAATCTTAGACAACAATGTGAGTTTATCCGCTTTTTGTTAACCTTTTTGTAAATTGTTTTTACAAAACCTCACTTAATTAATTATATCTTAAGCAGTTATTGAGTATTTGTAAGAATATAATTATCATGAGTATGTTGGGGTTTTGTATACAAAATTTGTTACCACCTGGTCAAGGAGTAACATTTCCACAAGTCGGGTCTGACAGTACCATGGATGTTAATTGGTATAACTTGGAAATAAATATAATTGCGAGATCGCCCTCAATACTGTACAATGGTTTTATTTAAACTTGATTAAATTGGGATTCACTCACCAGTATTTCCCACTGACAAATGTTTTTAAAACGTGTTTCAGGCAACAAACTGTGAAAGCCAAATAAAAGCCAGCTGGACAGCACTGAAAGCTTGGAAAAGTGGCAATAAAGTTACCTAAAAAGAAATAGATGTTTTTCTTAAATAAAATAGGACTTATTCCTATGAAAAAAGTGTGTATTGCGAACTTGGGTTTATCCCATATGTTTAATATTATGGAAATGTGGTATTTTACTCTGATCAAATATTTCCTAACTACGATCCTGATGAAAAATTCCGCTGCCAAATTAGACAATACACGATACCACCGAAACTGGCTCGCGGTCGCCCGTTCCCGGGGATTTGGGATCGGGGGTTGCGACAGAAGGTGGTATCAGAGCTAAGCCACTGATTCAGCCACAGAAGTGTTCTGCTGACATTAAAATTTAATCTGTTAGGAAATGAATGTGACAACTCGTATTTTAGAACCTTCTTTGTACTTTGATGTAACTTGTGTGAACAATATGTGATTACGATATATGATGTATTAATTGAATGTTACGTTATGTGCTTATGTGTATTGAACTATATTGTATATTAATGAACCGATCGCACAACACAACTCGATCGCACAAGCCCGGTTGGGCCGCACAACTTGTAATCGAACCAAAGGGGAGCCCATGTAAAGGGTTCGGCCCGCTCTCTCTCGTACGCATACAAGCACCCACCATTTGGGTTTGTTTCTCATTGGTTGCAAAACAAGAACACACACAAACCCCTCTCTCTCTTTCTCTCCTCTCAAACTTGACGGCAGCCACATCCTTTCTCCACCGAAGGCTCTCTATTCGGATCACTTCTCAATCCATTCTTAAATCGGTTAGTGTTTCATGATATGTGTTTGTAAATGATGTTGTGATCCCATGGTTTGATATAATAATTAGGGTTACATGTATGATGAATGATGATGTTTATATGATGATGTATTGTTATATTGGTATGAATAATATGTGATTGATCATGAATGAATGTAATCGGCTCTATAGGGGTTTGGACCCGAATGGTTTGGTTGTGTTGGTACAAATTGGATTTGTTGATGAATGAAAACCGAATACTTGTTAATCGGCTGTGATATGTTTACGATTAGGATGCTTCATTATGTTGTCATGATAGGATGTATGCTAGTAATCGAGAACATGAGCCGTGTTAATGATTTTGATTATTATTCATGTGTTATTCATAATTAGGGTTCATAAGAAATCGGTTAGAATATGCTTGTTTGATCAATGATTTTGCATGATCTAAAACTGTTAGTTGTTGATTGATTGTATGCAAACATGGAAACAATATAACTGAATGCATGATTTAAGGAAATTCACAACCGATCGTACAAGATCAGTCGCACAAGTGCCATCACACAAGCTTTTGAATCACACAAGAGCTCAATCGCACAAGGCAACTGATCGCACAAGTGTCAAACGCACAAGCACAGTCGCACAAGATAGGTACATCACACAGGGCACACAGTACTGCTAGATTATGCATGATCGCACAAGATTTGTGGATCGCACAAGACGGTGTCGATTGCACAAGTCTTGGGCCTTACATAGTTTTGGACTTATCATACTATTGGACCGAATGGCCCAAAATCCCAGTCGCACAAGTCGTCCGGATCGCACAAGATATCCGGATCGCACAAGATCAAACTATATTATTGTTGGGCCATGTATATATGTTTGGGCTGGGCTTATGTTGGATCGTACAACATGCTGTGGATCGCACAAGGTTCTGCTGATCGCACAACATGTTGGGCCGAGTTATGATTTGGGTTTCATGAGTATGCTAAACAGTTATCGTTTGGAATGTTCTATGTGTATGCCATGTATGCCATGATCGTTACGTGTCTTTGGTTTGTTAAATCTATGCAATCATACGTGCACTACTTGAACCTAGACCTGACTTGTATGGTAACCATGTTAGGACGTGGTTGACCTCTAGCAGCTCGATTGACCTTTCGTTTATCTGCCGAGCTAACCTAAGGTGAGTTCACACTTTCTACAAAGCATGGGATTCCCAGGGGTTGGGAATGGGTTAAGGAATATGGATTCCTCATCCTTCTTGGGTAGGACAGTACGGGTTCAGGAATGAAATTCCTCGTCCTCATGGACAGTTAACTTTCACTAGACCAAAACTCTATCACGAAGTCCCTCCTTTTTATATCGACTTAATCGTCGGGCCAATGGCGAGCGGGTCATTAGTTAGATAGCGCTATTTAGGTCTGACAAGCCTCACACCGTACCGCAGAGGACGGGCGTGAACTAATGGATCTGGGCACGTCAATGATGATATACATTGACAGTTCAGGGCACATAAACATGACTACAGTCAGCAGTCGATATGGTAACGAGTCTAGTAGTATATACATGGGGTAGCCCCCACGACCAGAGAGCCAGATAATTAAACATGGGGTAGCCCCCACGGCTGGATTGCCAGAGTAAATGGGATAAACAAATCACGTTTTCAACTATGGGGTGACCCCCACGGCAGGGATGCCAGTTAAAGGAAACTGTTTTTGGAACAACTCAAAACAAACACCCAACTGTGAACTCGCTCAACTTTGTTGTTGACTCGTTACTACCTGCTTTGCAGGTCAATAGGTACTTAGCTGGAGCTTGCATGGGGAAGAGTCGTTGTGGGACATGGACAGCTGTGTGCCATGTTAAACATTGAAACGTGTAAACTTATGGTTTTAAACATTATGCTTCCGCTTGCAACCTAAACTATGTTTTGTTTAGACACCAATTGTATTGCGTTGGATTTTATTATTACTTACATGCTTGTTCAATATGATTGGTGGCTGGATCCTGGTCAGTCACGCCTCCAAGCGGTGATACTCCGCATGTGGATTTTGGGGGTGTGACATATTGGTATCAGAGCCATTGGTTATAGTGAACTTGGTTTTAATAAGGGAAAAAGTTTTTGTTGAAACCAGACTATAACCTGTACAGTGCTCTACGATCCACAACGACGCTTCGCTCCACGTGAAAGACTCGACATTCTAGGTGATATGATTTATGTTTACATTGCCTACTTGCTAGATTACATAGAACTTTGCTTATGGTATGCTTAGATAAACGTAGCAACTATAGTTTGAAAACACATGTGTTCTTACTCTCTTCTGTCATCGCATTACCACGAACCTCTCTCACTCATGTTTTCCTTTGATATGAAGATCATGAGTGGACGCGTTAACATGACTCAAGCCCAGTTGACGGCTCTGATTAACCAACAAGTTGCTGCGGCACTTGCAGCCGCACAAGCAGGAGGTATACCCTGCAGTCTAAACTCACTCTAGGATCTTTAGGTCCTACTCTCGTAAACCAACACTTGTGCTTAACCTTGTCCCTTCTTACACCCACAACAGGTCAACTTGCTCAGCTACCTGTGTGCACCTTCAAAACTTTTATGGACTGCCGACCTACTACTTTCAGCGGCACTGAAGGAGCTGTAGGCCTCCTCCACTGGTTTGAGAAACTCGAATCTATCTTTGAGATGTGTGAATGCCCTGAGGTTCGCAGGGTGAAATATGCTACTGGTATTCTTGAAGGTATAGCGCTCACGTGGTGGAACGCTCAAGTCCAAATGTTGGGGTTAGTTGCTGCTAACGCCACCCCATGGAACGATTTTAAGGAGTTGATCAAAGAGGAATACTGTAGCCGTGACGACATTCATAAGCTGGAGGTAGAGTTTTACAACTTGAAGATGACGGGGTCAGAAATTGAAGCATACACTAAAAGATCGAACGAGTTGGCTATTCTGTGTCCTACTATGGTAGACTCTCCCATCAAACGTATCGAACTGTATCTCAAGGGTTTAGTGCAAGAGATTCAAAGTCACGTGACCTCAGCAAACCTTGGCACCATCCAGCAGATCATCAAGTTGGCTCATCGTCTCACGGATCTGGCGGTGGAACAGAACAGGTTACCCAAGCGTGTTAGCGCTACTACTTCTGATACTCCCAGCGACAACAAGCGTAAGTGGGATGGAACTTCAAGCAAGGGTTCAACTTCTATTCAGTCTCAGTCACAGCAGAGAAGGACTGACGACTACAAGAGCCCTAGTCAGCAATCATCTGGTAGTCAAAGTCAAGGTGGGTACAAGGGAATTCACCCCAAATGCAATCGCTGTAATCTACACCACAGTGGGCCATGCACCAGGAGTAACTGTCATTGGTGCAACAAGCCAGGCCACGCCGCAAAGGATTGCATAAGTTTATACCCCGCAAATCAGAATCGTCAACAACAAGTCCCACAGAATCAACGCCAGCAGCAGCAGCAAGGTATCAACAAAGGGTGCTTTCAGTGTGGAGCTGAAGGACACTTCAAGAGAGATTGTCCCCAACTAAACCGGAACCAGAACAACAACAACAATAATAACAACCAGGGGAATGGAAACAACGGGGGTAACAACGGCAATGGTGCCAGGGGTCGTGTGTTCGTTATTGGCCAAGGTGATGCAAGGAACGATCCCAACGTCGTGACGGGTAAGTTTCTACTGGACGACTTTTACGTTACTGTTTTATTTGATTCAGGTGCCGATACTAGCTACGTGTCCCTAAAAGTTAGTCAAATGCTTAAGCGTACCCCAACACTATTAAACACCAAGCACACTGTAGAGCTAGCTAATGGTAAAAGTTTAGAGGTCACACACATAGTCAAGGGTTGTAATCTTGTTCTTGTTGGTCACACTTTCTCTATCGACCTCCTTCCCATCGTTCTGGGTAGTTTCGACGTTGTCATTGGGATGGACTGGTTATCCCAACACCAAGCAGAGATTCTTTGCAACGAAAAGATCGTCCGTATTCCTCGTTCAGGTGATGAACCTCTCATGATTCGTGGCGACAAGAGTGGTGCTGTTGTGAGCATCATCTCTTTCCTTAAGGCCCAAAAGTGTTTGCGAAAGGGCCACACTGCTATTTTGGCTCTTGTTACTGACACCACGAAGAAAGAAAAGAAGATAGAAGATTTGCCGATCGTACGCGACTTTCCTGAGGTATTCCCTAAGGAATTACCTGGCCTTCCGCCTCATCGCCAAGTCGAGTTTCAAATCGAGCTAGCTCCTGGGGCAGCACCTATAGCTCGTGCACCTTATCGCCTAGCTCCATCAGAATTGGAAGAACTGTCCGCGCAACTACAAGAGCTTTTGAATAAGGGTTTTATTCGTCCTAGCTCTTCGCCTTGGGGAGCTCCAGTATTATTTGTGAAGAAGAAAGACGGTACCTTCAGGATATGCATAGATTACCGCGAACTAAACAAGGTGACCGTGAAGAATCGCTATCCTCTTCCACGTATCGACGACTTATTCGACCAGTTGCAAGGGTCGAGCTTTTACTCGAAGATTGATTTGAGATCGGGTTATCACCAGCTGAGAGTCCGAGAAGAGGACGTTTCCAAAACAGCCTTTAGAACTCGTTATGGACACTACGAGTTTTTGGTCATGCCTTTTGGGCTGACAAACGCACCTGCGGTTTTCATGGACCTTATGAATCGAGTGTGCAAGCCTTACCTAGACAAGTTCGTTATAGTATTCATCGACGACATCCTGATCTATTCTAAGAGTCAGGAGGAACACGAGCAGCATCTACGACTTATTTTGGAACTCCTTCGAATGGAACAACTTTATGCTAAGTTTTCGAAATGTGACTTCTGGCTTCGTGAAGTCCATTTCCTAGGCCACGTGGTGAACAAGGATGGGATTCACGTTGATCCATCCAAGGTAGACTCGATCAAGAACTGGCCTGCGCCTCGTACACCAACGGAAATTCGCCAATTCTTGGGTTTGGCAGGTTACTATAGAAGGTTCATCAAGGACTTCTCCAAGATTGCACAGCCCCTCACTTCACTAACTCAGAAAGGTGTCACCTATCGTTGGGGTGATGCACAGGAAACTGCGTTTCAACACTTAAAGGATAGACTTTGTAGCGCACCTATCCTCTCGCTGCCTGAAGGCACAGACGACTTTGTGGTTTACTGCGACGCATCCATCCAAGGACTTGGATGTGTATTGATGCAACGTGACAAGGTCATTGCTTATGCATCACGTCAACTTAAAGTTCACGAAAGGAACTACACTACACACGATTTGGAGCTGGGAGCTGTTGTTTTCGCACTCAAGATATGGAGACATTACCTGTACGGTACCAGGTGCACCATTTACACCGATCACAGGAGTCTCGAGCATATCTTCAAGCAAAAGGAGTTGAACATGCGACAACGTCGATGGGTTGAGTTATTAAATGATTACGAATGCGCCATCAAGTATCATCCAGGCAAAGCCAATGTTGTGGCTGACGCCCTCAGTCGAAAGGACACTACGCCTAAGTGCGTGCGAGCATTACAACTCACCATTCAATCTAGTCTTCCTTCCCAGATACGAGAAGCTCAGGTAGAAGCATTGAAACCAGAAAACGTCAGGGCTGAAGCCCTACGTGGCTCAAGGCAATAACTAGAACAAAAGGAAGACGGCGCCTACTATGTAACAGGACGCATTTGGGTCCCACTCTATGGCAACTTACGCGAGCTTGTGATGGATGAAGCACATAAGTCTCGTTACTCAGTACATCCTGGTTCGGACAAGATGTACCACGATCTCAAAACTACATACTGGTGGCCTAGCATGAAAGCTCACATAGCAACCTACGTTAGTAAATGTTTGACTTGTGCGAGAGTCAAAGTTGAATATCAGAAACCCTCAGGCCTACTTCAACAACCAGAGATGCCACAATGGAAATGGGAGCAAATTTCAATGGATTTCATTACTGGCCTGCCTAGATCTCAACGCGGAAATGATACTATTTGGGTGATCGTGGATCGACTCACAAAGTCTGCACACTTCTTGGCTATCAAGGAAACGGATAAGTTCTCCACTCTAGCAGACGTATATCTTAAGGAAGTTGTCTCGAGGCACGGGGTGCCCACCTCTATTATCTCTGATCGTGATGCACGATTTACTTCTGAACTGTGGCAAGCAATGCACAAATCCTTTGGCTCACGTCTAGATATGAGCACAACTTATCACCCGCAAACGGATGGGCAGTCTGAACGCACCATCCAGACCCTTGAAGACATGCTTCGTGCATGTGTTATCGATTTTGGCAACGGCTGGGAAAAACATCTGCCACTAGTGGAATTCTCGTATAATAACAGTTACCACACCAGCATTCAGGCCGCTCCATTTGAGGCATTGTACGGGCGTAAATGCCGATCACCTCTTTGTTGGGCAGAGGTGGGGGATAGTCAGATCACTTGCCCAGAACTTGTGGTAGACACAACAGAAAGGATTGCTCAAAAACGACAACGAATGGCGGCAGCTCATGACCGCCAGAAAAGCTACGTGGATAAGGGCAGGAAACCACTCGAGTTTCAGGTTGGGGATCGAGTGCTACTTAAAGTCTCACCCTGGAAGGGTGTTGTTCGTTTTGGCAAACGAGGCAAACTTAACCCACGATATGTTGGACCATTTGAAATCATAGAGAAAATAGGCAAGGTGGCCTACAAACTGAACTTACCAGCAGAACTCAGTGGAGTTCACAACGTTTTCCACGTGTCGAATCTGAAGAAGTGTCTGTCAGATGAGACCCTCATAGTTCCTTTGAAGGAGCTCACTATCGACGATCAGTTGCGATTCGTCGAGGAACCAGTAGAGATTACTGACCGAGATGTGAAGATTCTCAAGCGTACTAGAATTCCTCTTGTTCGAGTTCGTTGGAACTCCCGTCGTGGCCCAGAGTTCACCTGGGAACGCGAAGATCAAATGAAACAAAAGTATCCCCAATTGTTCACAAACAGTACAACCACTACTGAGGCTGAAGCTACTGTGGAATTTCGGGACGAAATTCCAGATCAACGGGGGGAGGATGTGACACCCCAGGAAAACCAGGAAAACCATACAACTTAACTAGCTTCCTCAGTGAGTACGTACCAAATTTCGGGACGAAATTTCTTTCAACTTGGGGATAATGTGACAACTCGTATTTTAGAACCTTCTTTGTACTTTGATGTAACTTGTGTGAACAATATGTGATTACGATATATGATGTATTAATTGAATGTTACGTTATGTGCTTATGTGTATTGAACTATATTGTATATTAATGAACCGATCGCACAACACAACTCGATCGCACAAGCCCGGTTGGGCCGCACAACTTGTAATCGAACCAAAGGGGAGCCCATGTAAAGGGTTCGGCCCGCTCTCTCTCGTACGCATACAAGCACCCACCATTTGGGTTTGTTTCTCATTGGTTGCAAAACAAGAACACACACAAACCCCTCTCTCTCTTTCTCTCCTCTCAAACTTGACGGCAGCCACATCCTTTCTCCACCGAAGGCTCTCTATTCGGATCACTTCTCAATCCATTCTTAAATCGGTTAGTGTTTCATGATATGTGTTTGTAAATGATGTTGTGATCCCATGGTTTGATATAATAATTAGGGTTACATGTATGATGAATGATGATGTTTATATGATGATGTATTGTTATATTGGTATGAATAATATGTGATTGATCATGAAGGAATGTAATCGGCTCTATAGGGGTTTGGACCCGAATGGTTTGGTTGTGTTGGTACAAATTGGATTTGTTGATGAATGAAAACCGAATACTTGTTAATCGGCTGTGATATGTTTACGATTAGGATGATTCATTATGTTGTCATGATAGGATGTATGCTAGTAATCGAGAACATGAGCCGTGTTAATGATTTTGATTATTGTTCATGTGTTATTCATAATTAGGGTTCATAAGAAATCGGGTAGAATATGCTTGTTTGATCAATGATTTTGCATGATCTAAAACTGTTAGTTGTTGATTGATTGTATGCAAACATGGAAACAATATAACTGAATGCATGATTTAAGGAAATTCACAACCGATCGTACAAGATCAGTCGCACAAGTGCCATCACACAAGCTTTTGAATCACACAAGAGCTCAATCGCACAAGGCGACTGATCGCACAAGTGTCAAACGCACAAGCACAGTCGCACAAGATAGGTACATCACACAGGGCACACAGTACTGTGGCAAGCAATGCACAAGATAGATTCACGATGCTCAGGTTGAAGCATTGAAAGCAGAGAACATCAGGGCTGAATCCCTACGAGGATCGAGGCAGCGGCTAGAACAAAAGGAAGACGGCGCTTACTATGTAAACGGACGCATCTGGGTTCCACTTTATGGAAACTTACGCGAGCTTGTGATGGACGAAGCGCACAAGTCTCGTTATTTGGTACATCCTGGTTCAGATAAAATGTACCACGACCTCAAGACTACGTATTGGTGGCCTGGCATGAAAGCCCACATAGCAACCTACGTCAGCAAGTGCTTGACTTGTGCGAGAGTCAAGTCTGAGTATCAGAAACCATCAGGCTTACTTCAACAACCGGAGATCCCGAAATGGAAATGGGAGCAAATTTCCATGGATTTTGTTACTGGTCTGCCCAGATCCCAGCGCGGAAACGATACCATTTGGGTGATCGTAGATCGACTGACCAAGTCTGCACATTTTCTGGCTATCAAAGAAACGGATAAGTTTACTACTCTTGCAGACATTTACCTAAAGGAAGTGGTATCCAGGCACGGAGTGCCAACCTCTATCATTTCTGATCGTGACGCGCGTTTTACTTCAGAACTGTGGCAAGCAATGCACAAGTCCTTTGGCTCACGTCTAGATATGAGCACCGCTTATCACCCGCAGACGGATGGGCAATCTGAACGCACCATCCAAACCCTTGAAGACATGCTTAGGGCATGTGTAATAGATTTTGGTAATGGCTGGGAAAAGCACCTCCCACTAGTGGAGTTTTCGTACAACAACAGCTACCACACCAGCATCCAAGCCGCTCCATTTGAGGCATTATACGGACGCAAATGCCGATCGCCTCTCTGTTGGGCAGAAGTTGGTGACAGCCAAATCACTGGCCCAGAACATGTGGTAGACACCACCGAGAAAATTGCTCAGATACGACAGCGAATGGCGACAGCTCGTGACCGTCAGAAAAGCTATGCTGATAAGGGAAGAAAACCACTCGAGCTCCAGGTTGGGGATCGAGTGCTACTCAAAGTCTCACCTTGGAAAGGTGTAGTCCGTTTTGGAAAACGAGGCAAACTCAATCCGCGTTACGTCGGACCATTCGAAGTCACCGAGAAAATTGGAAAAGTCGCCTACAGGTTGAATCTACCTGAAGAACTCAGCGGAGTTCACAATGTTTTCCATGTGTCAAATCTAAAGAAGTGTCTGTCAGATGAGACCCTCATAGTTCCTCTTAAGGAACTCACTATCGACGACCAGCTACGATTCGTCGAGGAACCGGTGGAGATTATGGATCGAGATGTTAAGATCCTCAAGAGTACCAGGATACCTCTGGTCCGAGTTCGTTGGAATGCTCGCCGTGGCCCAGAGTATACCTGGGAACGAGAAGACCAAATGAAACTCAAGTATCCCCAGCTGTTTAAGAAAAATGCAACCACTACTGAGGCTGAAGCTACTGTAGAATTTCGGGACGAAATTCCAACTCAACGGGGGGATGATGTGACACCCCAGGAAAATCAGGAAAACAACGCAACTTAACTAGCTTCCTCAGTAACCACGCGCTAAATTTAGGGACGAAATTCTCTTAACAGGGGGAGAATGTGACAACCCTCATAATTCCATGTATTCCGTACAATTTATTGATAATAATTAATGTGCTTGACGACTGTGTGCAATTACGTAACTGCTTTCTGATATATGTGTTATATTCACATGCGTCTGTTAACATACTAGTAGTGTACAGAAAAATTACTAAATAGTCCTGTGTGTTTTCCTAAGTGTTGAGAATTAAAATGTTACAAAAAAAAAAATATATATAAGACACTATACGGAATAACTTAGCACTTTAACGGAACGGTATTTAACCGAACAACCGGACATTACCCGGGACACCAAAATATTGTTAAAAATATTGTTTCACTTTCCTGAGCTAGACATGGTTCCCGAGCACTATAACACGTTACATAATTCAAGCGACACACTGAACACTGCACTTAACACTTTAACCTTCCACCAAATCACCTACTTACCATTTAATTTACAATTTACCCCCCCTCCTTGTAATTTACGGTCAAGGGCATGGCCCCACCTAAAAATCCTCCAAGATTTCTATAATCTTCTCCTTGGATTCCACAAGATTAGATTAGATTGTGTAGTGTGCTTTGGAAGCACATGGTCCCTTGGATAATAAAGTTTTGTGCTATAATAGACCATCATTATCCTCACAAACACCCCACCCCACACTCACTCTCTTCCTTCCCCTTGATCTCGGCTGAAAATAATCCCCCACACACACCATTCATTTTCATTTCAAGTCTTGCATTCCAAGTGCTCTCAAAGGTGTATCAAGGTGAATAACGAAGTGTGGAACTTTTGGAACTTGAAGGACCTCCACCACAAGCTTTTATCCACTCATTTCCTCCATAAATCTTCCCTAGCTTTAAGCTAGTAGTAAGCTTCTTATACACTCTTGTTACTCCATGTTTTTAGTGGTTAAAAGTTATGTCTTGACAAAAAAACATATGAACACCATAAGATCTTACACTTAAAATTTGAACATAAGCTTAAACAAGATGATACATGAAGAAATGATGTTAGAATAATGTTGTTTGGTATATGATGATTATGTGCTGATATGAAGGACTTATAACCTGCTGTAAGTATTGTTTTTGATCACTAAACATGTTAACGGAATCAATCGAACACAAGTTAGAAGGTTAAAAGCTGAAACAGTAGGCTGTTTGGTGATTACAGCCAACTTCAGTTGGCTGTAACAGGACTGTAACTTAACAAAAAATGTATTTTCTGAAGTCTAGAGTTATGTATTATGAAATACGGTTCTAATGGCACCGGAATCGTAATTTTTGGACTTCGTTTACTATTTTTAAAGCGTCGTTTTGTAACAGCAGCTAGAGCTGCATTTTTCTGCTGAAATTATATGTTTTGTTTGCTGCCATAACGTGGGTTCCGGGTAGAGTTAGATCATGAAAATTTTATTGTAGATGACAACTGAAGTATTTGTAATTACCCCACTGGAATTTCGTAAATCGGACGCTCGATGAATTTTAAACAAATTATCTCGTGGACTGTGGTCAGAAAAATATAAATCTGAGTTCAGTCCGGAAAATGAATTTTTATAAAATATTGGTAAAGAACCGGACCCCGATATTTTTACACAATAAAATATGGAATGTTTATGACATTCTGTAAAAATTTGGGAATTTTTGGAATAAGTTAACTATTTTATTAAAATGTCCGAAAACAGCCCAGTTTCGAATATTAATGCTGAAAAGACATAAGTTGTAATTTGTGCGTCAAAATGTCGAGTATGCTATCTGTGAATGGTCTAACATGTTATATATGTTATGTGCATTATCATATGTTTGATTTTGAGTGGGGAATGGATGGGAAACTTAGATGGGATAAACCGTTAAGGTGATGCATGTTGTGTGATAGATACGTGTAGGAACTTTGTGTTCTATTTGAAAGCCACTAAATGACTAACTGGTAAATTATATTAGGACGTGATTGACCGACCTTGACTGTTAGCTATATTGAGAATCTAACCGAGCAAACCGAGGTGAGTTCACACACTTTCTAAGGCATGGGATTCCCGGTGGTTTGGGAATGGGTTAAAGAATTTAAAACTAAATCTACATATCCTCCTTGGGTAGGATATGTACGGCCATCCTCCATAGAGTGGATGTCATTATTAAACCTACGAATTCTCCTGGTGCAGAATACGTACGTTCGTCCTCCTGGTGCAGGACAACAACCTTAAAACTAGCTAGACAAAACTCTATCATGAAGTCCCTCAATTTATATCGACTTAGTCGCCGAGGCCAATGGCGAGCGGGTCATTAGTTAATAGCGCTATTAGGTTTAACAAACCTCACACCGTGCCAGTCGGACGGGCGTGTACTAATGGACTATGGCAGATTGTCAGTGATGATAGACACTGATATAGGGCACAACTTATTTGCGTAGCAGTCGATATGTATGGTCTAGTAGTTCACACGGGGAAAGCCCCCACTAATTATGGATACGGTTTGGGTAAAGAAAAGAAAAAGGAAATGGTTAAACATACTTTCAACTTCGGGGTAAACCCCACGGCAAATAAGCCAACGAAAGTCAAACCACGTTTTTCAGAAACAACTTAAAACTAAACAACCAAACGTGAACTCACTCAATTTTGTTGTTGACTAGTTGTTACATGCCTTACAGGTCGCTAGATGCTTTTGGGAGCTTGCACGAGGAGAAGGTTGTGGTGGATTATGGGTTGTTATATCCCATACTTAATAATTGAACTTTATAAACTTATGGAACTTATGTTTGAGACTTTAAACTTATGAACTGTGAACTTATGTTTTGAACTTACGTTTATGCTTCCGCTGTTATCTTAAAATCGGTTACCTTCTTTAGGTCACCATTCGTATTGTGATTGGTTCCATTTACTTAATTGTGCTGTTCAATATGATTGGTGGCTCGATCCTGGTCACGTCACGCCTCCAAGCGGTGGTACTCCGCATGGTGGATTTTGGGGGTGTGACAGATTGGTATCAGAGCCATTGGTTATAGTGAACTTGGTTTTTTTTTTTTGTAAAAGGGAAAAGTTTTTGATAAAAACCAGACTATAACCAGTACAGTGCTCAACGATCCACAACGATACTTCGCTCCACGTGCAAGACTCGACACCATAAGTGGTATGATTTATGTTATATTGTCGGTTAGATAGTTCTCACTGTGCATTAGATAATGTAGTAATTGCTATTTGAACCTTGTGTGCTTACTCTCTAATGTCGTCCCACACACTTACACACTTTCGCGACACTTTCCTCACTTACGTTGCTTCATTATGAAGATCATGAGCGGACGCGAAGGACGTATCAACCTCACTCAAGCCCAGTTGACGGCTTTGATCAACGAACGAGTTGCGGAGGCACTCGCAGCTAACCCTGCAGGAGGTATAACCTGCCATACCAACCCACCTTAGGACGTTTAGATCCTACCTTCACAAACCAACCCTCGTGCTTAACCATGCCTATTATTCTCGCACTACAGGTCAACATGCTCAACCTCCGGTGTGCACGTTCAAGACGTTCATGGACTGCCGACCTACCACTTTCAGTGGCACCGAAGGAGCAGTGGGCCTTCTTCACTGGTTTGAAAAGCTTGAGACTGTTTTCGAGATGTGCGAATGCCCCGAAGACCGTAGGGTGAAATATGCTACCGGAACACTTGAAGGAGCTGCGTTAACCTGGTGGAAGGCGCAGGTTCAACTACTAGGACTGGCAGTTGCTAATGCCACCCCCTGGAATGGTTTCAAGGAGCTGATCAAAGAGGAGTACTGCAGTCGGGATGACATTCACAAATTAGAGGTGGAATTTTTCCATCTGAAGATGAAGGGATCTGAGATTGAGGCGTATACGAAAAGATCAAATGAGCTGGCCATCTTGTGCCCTACCATGGTGAACCCTCCCATCAAACGTATTGAGTTGTACCTCAAAGGCCTTGTACCAGAGATTCAAAGTCACGTGACTTCAGCCAACCTGGGTACCATACAGCAAGTTATCAAGTTGGCTCACCGTCTCACCGACCAGGCGGTGGAGCAAAACAGGCTACCCAAACGTATCAATGCCACAGCTACTTCTGATGCACCTACCGATAACAAGCGAAAATGGGATGGGAACTCCGGAAAGGGTTCTACTTCAGTTCAGTCTCAGCAGCGAAAGACTGATGACTACCAGAGTCCTGGTCAGCAATCTTCTGGTAACCAAGGACAGGGTGGATACCGAGGGAACCACCCCAAGTGCAACCAGTGCAACAAACATCACAGCGGGCAGTGCAACAAAGGTCGCTGTCAGAGATGTCAAAAGCTGGGTCATGAAGCTAAGGATTGCAGGAGCCCGCGTCCTGTGAACCAGAATCGCCAACAGCAACAAGCCCCACAGAACCACCAGCAACAGCATCAGCAGGGAAATAAAGGATGCTTTCAGTGTGGCGCTGAAGGCCACTTTAAGAGGAACTGCCCCCAGCTGAACCAAAACCAGAACAATAACCAAGGAAATGGGAACCACAATGGGAATAACAATGGAGGCAATAATGGAGGCGGCAATGGGGGAAACAACAATGGCAATGGGGCAAGAGGTCGTGCTTTCGTGATCGGTCAGGGTGATGCAAGGAACGATCCCAACGTTGTGATGGGTAAGTTTCTTCTGGATGACTTCTTTGTTACTGTTTTATTCGATTCGGGTGCCGATACTAGTTATGTGTCCTTAAAAGTTAGCCAAATGCTTAAGCGCACTCCAATACTCCTGAACACCAAACACATGGTAGAACTAGCTAACGGTAAAAGTCTTGAAGCCACACACGTAGTTAAAGGTTGTAACCTCGTCTTAGCTGGTCAGACTTTCCCTATCGATCTTGTTCCTATCACCCTTGGAAGTTTCGACGTCGTTATTGGGATGGATTGGCTATCTCATCATCAAGCGGAGATTGTTTGTAAGGAGAAAATCGTCCGCATTCCTCGTTCTGGTGGAGAACCTCTCATGATTCGCGGCGACAAGAGTGGTGCTGTCGAAGGCATCATCTCTTTTCTTAAGGCCCAGAAGTGTTTGCGAAAGGGCCACACTGCCATTCTAGCACTCGTTACTGACACATCAACGGAAGAGAAGAAAATTGAAGACATCCCTATTGTGCGCGATTTTCCTGAGGTATTTCCTGAGGAATTACCTGGTCTTCCGCCTCATCGCCAAGTTGAATTTCAAATCGAGCTAGCTCCTGGAGCAGCGCCAGTAGCTCGAACACCATATCGTCTAGCTCCATCAGAACTCGAAGAACTGTCCACACAACTACAAGAACTCTTGGAAAAGGGTTTTATACGTCCTAGCTCTTCGCCCTGGGGAGCTCCAGTACTATTCGTGAAAAAGAAAGACGGTACCTTCAGGATGTGTATTGACTATCGCGAGCTCAACAAGGTGACTGTGAAGAATCGTTATCCTCT
Organism: Helianthus tuberosus; assembly: GCA_030545235.1. Lineage (NCBI taxonomy): Eukaryota > Viridiplantae > Streptophyta > Magnoliopsida > Asterales > Asteraceae > Helianthus > Helianthus tuberosus. Next base: position 22,006 of record JARYGA010045184.1, on the reverse strand, counting down.
TCCACGTATTGACGACCTATTCGACCAACTGCAAGGGTCGAGCTATTACTCCAAGATTGACTTGAGATCGGGATACCATCAGCTGAGGGTCCGAGATGAGGACGTCGCCAAAACAGCATTTAGAACTCGTTACGGCCATTACGAGTTTCTGGTTATGCCATTTGGGCTGACAAATGCACCAGCGGTCTTCATGGATCTCATGAACCGAGTGTGCAAGCCTTACCTGGATAAGTTCGTTATTGTGTTCATCGACGATATCCTGGTCTATTCTAAGAGTCAGGAGGAACACGAGCAGCATCTACGACTTATGCTGGAACTTCTTCGAAAAGAGCAGTTGTATGCCAAGTTTTCAAAATGTGACTTCTGGCTTCGCGAAGTCCACTTTCTAGGCCATGTGGTAAACAAGGATGGGATTCATGTTGATCCATCCAAGGTTGACTCAATCAAGAACTGGCCTGCACCCCGCACACCAAAAGAAATCCGCCAATTCTTGGGTTTGGCAGGATATTACAGAAGATTTATCAAAGACTTCTCCAAGATTGCGCAACCTCTCACTTCACTAACTCAGAAGGGTGTCATCTATCATTGGGGTGATGCACAAGAGTCCGCATTTCAACATCTAAAGGATAGACTTTGTAGCGCGCCTATCCTCTCATTGCCAGAAGGCACCGATGATTTCGTGGTTTATTGCGACGCTTCCATCCAAGGACTTGGTTGCGTATTGATGCAACGTGACAAGGTCATTGCCTACGCATCGCGCCAACTTAAAGTTCACGAAAGAAACTACACTACTCACGATCTGGAGCTGGGAGCAGTTGTATTCGCGCTTAAGATATGGAGACATTACCTGTACGGTTCCAAGTGCACCATTTACACCGATCACAGGAGTCTCGAGCATATCTTCAAGCAAAAGGAGTTAAACATGCGACAACGCCGATGGGTCGAACTCTTGAATGATTACGAATGCGCTATCAAGTATCATCCGGGCAAAGCCAATGTTGTGGCCGACGCCCTCAGTCGAAAGGATACTATACCTAGGCGTGTACGTGCTCTACAGCTTACCATCCAATCTAACCTTCCCGCTCAGATTCGCGATGCTCAGGTTGAAGCATTGAAAGCAGAGAACATCAGGGCTGAATCCCTACGAGGATCGAGGCAGCGGCTAGAACTAAAGGAAGACGGCGCTTACTATGTAAACGGACGCATCTGGGTTCCACTTTATGGAAACTTACGCGAGCTTGTGATGGACGAAGCGCACAAGTCTCGTTATTCGGTACATCCTGGTTCGGATAAAATGTACCACGACCTCAAGACTACGTATTGGTGGCCTGGCATGAAAGCCCACATAGCAACCTACGTCAGCAAGTGCTTGACTTGTGCGAGAGTCAAGTCTGAGTATCAGAAACCATCAGGCTTACTTCAACAACCGGAGATCCCGAAATGGAAATGGGAGCAAATTTCCATGGATTTTGTTACTGGTCTGCCCAGATCCCAGCGCGGAAACGATACCATTTGGGTGATCGTAGATCGACTGACCAAGTCTGCACATTTTCTGGCTATCAAAGAAACGGATAAGTTTTCTACTCTTGCAGACATTTTCCTAAAGGAAGTGGTATCCAGGCACGGAGTGCCAACCTCTATCATTTCTGATCGTGACGCGCGTTTTACTTCAGAACTGTGGCAAGCAATGCACAAGTCCTTTGGCTCACGTCTAGATATGAGCACCGCTTATCACCCGCAGACGGATGGGCAATCTGAACGCACCATCCAAACCCTTGAAGACATGCTTAGGGCATGTGTAATAGATTTTGGTAATGGCTGGGAAAAGCACCTCCCACTAGTGGAGTTTTCGTACAACAACAGCTACCACACCAGCATCCAAGCCGCTCCATTTGAGGCATTATACGGACGCAAATGCCGATCGCCTCTCTGTTGGGCAGAAGTTGGTGACAGCCAAATCACTGGCCCAGAACATGTGGTAGACACCACCGAGAAAATTGCTCAGATACGACAGCGAATGGCGACAGCTCGTGACCGTCAGAAAAGCTATGCTGATAAGGGAAGAAAACCACTCGAGCTCCAGGTTGGGGATCGAGTGCTACTCAAAGTCTCACCTTGGAAAGGTGTAGTCCGTTTTGGAAAACGAGGCAAACTCAATCCGCGTTACGTCGGACCGTTCGAAGTCACCGAGAAAATTGGAAAAGTCGCCTACAGGTTGAATCTACCTGAAGAACTCAGCGGAGTTCACAATGTTTTCCATGTGTCAAATCTAAAGAAGTGTCTGTCAGATGAGACCCTCATAGTTCCTCTTAAGGAACTCACTATCAACGACCAGCTACGATTCGTCGAGGAACCGGTGGAGATTATGGATCGAGATGTTAAGATCCTCAAGAGTACCAGGATACCTCTGGTCCGAGTTCGTTGGAATGCTCGTCGTGGCCCAGAGTATACCTGGGAACGAGAAGACCAAATGAAACTCAAGTATCCCCAGCTGTTTAAGAAAAATGCAACCACTACTGAGGCTGAAGCTACTGTAGAATTTCGGGACGAAATTCCAACTCAACGGGGGGATGATGTGACACCCCAGGAAAATCAGGAAAACAACGCAACTTAACTAGCTTCCTCAGTAACCACGCGCTAAATTTAGGGACGAAATTCTCTTAACAGGGGGAGAATGTGACAACCCTCATAATTCCATGTATTCCGTACAATTTATTGATAATAATTAATGTGCTTGACGACTGTGTGCAATTACGTAACTGCTTTCTGATATATGTGTTATATTCACATGCGTCTGTTAACATACTAGTAGTGTACAGAAAAATTACTAAATAGTCCTGTGTGTTTTCCTAAGTGTTGAGAATTAAAATGTTACAAAAAAAAATATATATATAAGACACTATACGGAATAACTTAGCACTTTAACGGAACGGTATTTAACCGAACAACCGGACATTACCCGGGACACCAAAATATTGTTAAAAATATTGTTTCACTTTCCTGAGCTAGACATGGTTCCCGAGCACTATAACACGTTACATAATTCAAGCGACACACTGAACACTGCACTTAACACTTTAACCTTCCACCAAATCACCTACTTACCATTTAATTTACAATTTACCCCCCCCTCCTTGTAATTTACGGTCAAGGGCATGGCCCCACCTAAAAATCCTCCAAGATTTCTATAATCTTCTCCTTGGATTCCACAAGATTAGATTAGATTGTGTAGTGTGCTTTGGAAGCACATGGTCCCTTGGATAATAAAGTTTTGTGCTATAATAGACCATCATTATCCTCACAAACACCCCACCCCACACTCACTCTCTTCCTTCCCCTTGATCTCGGCTGAAAATAATCCCCCACACACACCATTCATTTTCATTTCAAGTCTTGCATTCCAAGTGCTCTCAAAGGTGTATCAAGGTGAATAACGAAGTGTGGAACTTTTGGAACTTGAAGGACCTCCACCACAAGCTTTTATCCACTCATTTCCTCCATAAATCTTCCCTAGCTTTAAGCTAGTAGTAAGCTTCTTATACACTCTTGTTACTCCATGTTTTTAGTGGTTAAAAGTTATGTCTTGACAAAAAAACATATGAACACCATAAGATCTTACACTTAAAATTTGAACATAAGCTTAAACAAGATGATACATGAAGAAATGATGTTAGAATAATGTTGTTTGGTATATGATGATTATGTGCTGATATGAAGGACTTATAACCTGCTGTAAGTATTGTTTTTGATCACTAAACATGTTAACGGAATCAATCGAACACAAGTTAGAAGGTTAAAAGCTGAAACAGTAGGCTGTTTGGTGATTACAGCCAACTTCAGTTGGCTGTAACAGGACTGTAACTTAACAAAAAATGTATTTTCTGAAGTCTAGAGTTATGTATTATGAAATACGGTTCTAATGGCACCGGAATCGTAATTTTTGGACTTCGTTTACTATTTTTAAAGCGTCGTTTTGTAACAGCAGCTAGAGCTGCATTTTTCTGCTGAAATTATATGTTTTGTTTTCTGCCATAACGTGGGTTCCGGGTAGAGTTAGATCATGAAAATTTTATTGTAGATGACAACTGAAGTATTTGTAATTACCCCACTGGAATTTCGTAAATCGGACGCTCGATGAATTTTAAACAAATTATCTCGTGGACTGTGGTCAGAAAAATATAAATTTGAGTTCAGTCCGGAAAATGAATTTTTATAAAATATTGGTAAAGAACCGGACCCCGATATTTTTACACAATAAAAATGGAATGTTTATGACATTCTGTAAAAATTTGGGAATTTTTGGAATAAGTTAACTATTTTATTAAAATGTCCGAAAACAGCCCAGTTTCGAATATTAATGCTGAAAAGACATAAGTTGTAATTTGTGCGTCAAAATGTCGAGTATGCTATCTGTGAATGGTCTAACATGTTATATATGTTATGTGCATTATCATATGTTTGATTTTGAGTGGGGAATGGATGGGAAACTTAGATGGGATAAACCGTTAAGGTGATGCATGTTGTGTGATAGATACGTGTAGGAACTTTGTGTTCTATTTGAAAGCCACTAAATGACTAACTGGTAAATTATATTAGGACGTGATTGACCGACCTTGACTGTTAGCTATATTGAGAATCTAACCGAGCAAACCGAGGTGAGTTCACACACTTTCTAAGGCATGGGATTCCCGGTGGTTTGGGAATGGGTTAAAGAATTTAAAACTAAATCTACATATCCTCCTTGGGTAGGATATGTACGGCCATCCTCCATAGAGTGGATGTCATTATTAAACCTACGAATTCTCCTGGTGCAGAATACGTACGTTCGTCCTCCTGGTGCAGGACAACAACCTTAAAACTAGCTAGACAAAACTCTATCATGAAGTCCCTCAATTTATATCGACTTAGTCGCCGAGGCCAATGGCGAGCGGGTCATTAGTTAATAGCGCTATTAGGTTTAACAAACCTCACACCGTGCCAGTCGGACGGGCGTGTACTAATGGACTATGGCAGATTGTCAGTGATGATAGACACTGATATAGGGCACAACTTATTTGCGTAGCAGTCGATATGTATGGTCTAGTAGTTCACACGGGGAAAGCCCCCACTAATTATGGATACGGTTTGGGTAAAGAAAAGAAAAAGGAAATGGTTAAACATACTTTCAACTTCGGGGTAAACCCCACGGCAAATAAGCCAACGAAAGTCAAACCACGTTTTTCAGAAACAACTTAAAACTAAACAACCAAACGTGAACTCACTCAATTTTGTTGTTGACTAGTTGTTACATGCCTTACAGGTCGCTAGATGCTTTTGGGAGCTTGCACGAGGAGAAGGTTGTGGTGGATTATGGGTTGTTATATCCCATACTTAATAATTGAACTTTATAAACTTATGGAACTTATGTTTGAGACTTTAAACTTATGAACTGTGAACTTATGTTTTGAACTTACGTTTATGCTTCCGCTGTTATCTTAAAATCGGTTACCTTCTTTAGGTCACCATTCGTATTGTGATTGGTTCCATTTACTTAATTGTGTTGTTCAATATGATTGGTGGCTCGATCCTGGTCACGTCACGCCTCCAAGCGGTGGTACTCCGCATGGTGGATTTTGGGGGTGTGACACATTTGGTGAGAAAATTCTAGAGAGTAGTGAAAGGATGAGACAGGTGGGAGAGCGACTCGTCTGGAAGTACGACGAGCGCAATATGGATTTCTGGATGAATCCATACCCATGAATGTGAGAATGGAGATGGTAGTAGTAGTAATAATAATAATAATAATAATAATATATGTGTGTATGTGTATGAAAAAAAATATACGGATGCCTACTACTAGTAGTGTAGTTTTAAATTTCAGTCGGTATTGTAATTTTAATTTCAGTACTGGTGTGTAATAGATGTATAGTATATGAAAATAGAGTAAGTCGCAATGATCGACACTTTTGACCAAAATGCGTGTCATGTGATTGACTGTATTAAATATTATTTTGTGATATTAATACGGGGTAAATGTTTAAAATTCAGATGGCCGACAAAGGAAATCTGAATAACGATAACCAGAGTGACATTAACTTGGTTAATGAAAATCCGAGCATCAATAACAATGGAAACCAAGTGGATAATAGTGCTATCCAACACATAGTAGCACAAGGAATTATAGATGCAATGCCATTTATTATTCAAACGGTTCAAGAAGCGAATAATAAAAGTAAACATAGCAGTAAGCGACCAATTGAACCAGAACACAGAGTGAACAATGGACCTGTACTTCAAGCGCCCATTCCCAAAAGAAGAAGAACCATGCCTTATGGTTGTTCTTACAAAGAATTCTGGTCGTGCAAACCCATAGAATTCTCGGGAAATGAAGGAGCCATTGCAGCTCTACGCTGGATAGAGAAGACTGAGGTAGTTTTAAAAATAAGCAAGTGTGCTGAAGAAGACAAGCTAATGTTTGCTTCTAATCTGTTTAAGAACTCAGCCTTAGAATGGTGGAATACTATCCTCCAGTCAAGAGGAAGTGATAAGGTTTATAACATGGAATGGGAATAATTTAAAAATACGGTAGAAAGGAAATTCTGCCCTCCCAATGAAAAGGAACAGATAGCAAATAAGTTCCTAAACCTAAGAATGATTAGGGTAGATAGTAAGGGTTATACTACTACATTCTTTGAATATGCTAGAATCGTACCAACCCTTGCATCACCTGAACCGGTATTAATCTCCCGTTACATTTGGGGATTAATCGGAAAGATTAGACATGTAGTCAAGGCAGCTAGACCCCAAACTATAGAAGAAGTTGTAGAACTAGCCAACACCTTGACATATGAGTTAATCCGTACTAGAGAAGAAGACCAGAGGAGAAACCTAACCCAAAGGCTTACTCAGGAATTCCGTTCTGGGAATTTTAACCGTAGGAATATGGGTTCTACCTCTGCACCATTCTGCAAGGTCTGCAAGAAATAGCATTCGGGAAAATGCTCCACTCTGTGCAATTTCTGCAAGATGCCGACACAAGGAAGAAGATTGCAGGAGAAAATCCAGTAATGGACTGTGCTTCAACTGTGGAGAAAAAGGTCACATCAAGCCGAACTGTCCGAAATTGGCTCCAGCTGTGAACAACAAGAATACTAAAAATGCTAGAGCATTCGTTCTAACTGCAGATGAAGCCAAGATGATTCCAGATGTCACAGCCGGTACGTTTTTAGTTAATGATGTTTTTGCTAAAGTATTATTTGACACTGGTGCAAACCAAAGTTTTATTAATACTTCATTTTGCAAATTCCTTAATCAACCATTAACTAAGCTACCACAAGAATGTCTAGTAGAGACAACAAATAGAGAAACGATTAGGATTTCTGAAATCTTGCAGGGAGCAAGAATAGAATTTTTAAACCAAAAGTATATTGCAAATCTTTACCCAATGAATCTGGCAGGATTTGATGTTGTATTAGGAATGGATTGGTTAATAGCCAATAAAGCCAGTATTTTGTGAGATCAAAAGTCAATTCAAGTAAATTCACCAAAAGGTGAAAAGATCACAATTAAAGGAGATAAACCCTTTAGATCCACAAAATTCATCTCTGTGATGAAAACTGCAAGCTATATAAGAAAAATGGTCTATAGTGTATTTGATTTCTATAATCACTAACACTAAAGGAAAAGAACTAGAAGACATTCTAGTAGTGTCTCAGTTTTCAGATGTATTTCTAGAAGAATTACCAGGACTACCGCCAGACAGAGAAGTTGAATTCAGAATTCACTTACTACCAGGAACAACACCAATTGCTAAAGCACCTTACCGTTTGGCACCAGCCGAAATGCAGGAATTAAAGAAACAATTAGACGAATTGTTGGAGAAAGGATTCATACAGCCAAGCTCATCGCCATGGGGAGCGCCAATTTTATTCGTTAAAAAGAAGGACGGATCAATGCGTGTGTGCATTGACTACCGTGAATTGAACAAGGTCACAATTAAGAACCGGTACCCATTACCGAGAATCGATGATCTGTTCGATCAACTGCAAGGAGCTCGATTTTTCGCTAAAATCGATTTAAGGTCATGATATCATCAATTAAAGGTACAGGAAGAGGATATTCCTAAAACCGCATTTAGAACAAGGTATGGTCATTATGAATTTACTGTCATGCCATTTGGTTTAACCAATGCCCCAGCCGCATTTATGGACATGATGAACCGAATATGTAAGCCATATTTGGATAAATTCATAATTGTTTTTATTGATGATATTCTCATCTATTCTAAAAGTAAAGAGGAACATGCAAAGCATTTGCACGCACTATTAAGTCTATTAAGAAAGGAGAAGCTTTATGCTAAGTTTTCAAAGTGTGAATTTTGGTTAGAACAAGTATAGTTTCTTGGACACTTAGTCAATCATGAAGGAATTCATGTGGATCCCACAAAGATCGAGGCAATTACTAAATGGAAGACCCCTGAGTCACCAACAGAGGTTAGAAGTTTCTTAGGATTGGCCGGATATTATAGGAGATTTATTCAAGATTTCTCTAGAATAGCCATTCCTTTAACTAAGTTAACCTGTAAATCCATTAAGTTTGAATGGGGACCAAAACAAGAAAAAGCATTTAGAATTCTTAAGCAAAGATTAACCCATACTAGCATTACCAGAAGGAACTGAAGATTTTGTAGTATATTGTGACGCTTCTAAGTTGGGTTATGGATGTGTGTTGATGCAACGCCAAAAGGTTATAGCATATGCGTCTAGACAACTTAAGAATCATGAAGAAAATTATTCAACCCATGATCTAGAGTTAGGAGCTATAATTTTTGCCCTTAAGATCTGGAGACATTACCTTTATGGTAGTAAGTTTACCATATTCACAGATCATAAAAGTTTAAGGTATGTTTTCGGGTAAAAAGAATTGAATATGAGACAAAGACGCTGGATGGAAATGCTTAGTGATTATGATTGTGATATCCAGTATCATGAAGGAAAAACAAATGTAGTGGCAGATGCTTTAAGCCGAAAGTATCATGAAAAGCCAAAAAGGGTACGTTCTCTTAAATTAAGTCTGCAAGTAGATTTAAATGATCAGATTAAAAAAGCACAAGAATCAGTAATCAAGGATGATACTGAAAAATTGAAAGGTATGCTAAAAGAATTAGAACAAGGAACAGATGGAATTTGGAGATTCCATAAGAAGAGAATGTGGATACCTAAATTAGGAAACCTACGTCATCGTATATTAGAAGAAACCCATAAGTCCAAATATACGATGCATCCAGGAAGTGATAAGATGTACTAGGATTTAAGAAAGAATTTCTGGTGGATAGGAATGAAAAAGGACATAGCAGCCTATGTTTCTAAATGTTTAACTTGTTCAAAAGTTAAAGCCGAACACCATAAACCCTCAGGTCTGTTGCAACAGTTAGAAATGCCAGTGTGGAAATGGGAATTAATAACAATGGATTTTGTTACCAAATTACCCAAAACAAGAAAAGGTAATGATACAATCTGGGTGATTGTAGATAGGCTAACCAAGTCAGCTCATTTCCTACCAATGAAAGAAACTTTCAGTATGGAACAATTAGCTAAATTATATGTAAATGAAATTGTTTCTTTACATGGAATACCTTTATCAATTGTTTCTGATAGAGATAGCCGTTTTACCTCTCATTTTTGGTCAAGTTTCCAAAAAGCAATGGGAACCAAGTTAAATCTAAGTACAGCTTATCATCCTCAAACGGACGGACAAAGCGAAAGGACAATTCAGACAATGGAAGACATGCTTAGAGCTTGCGTAATTGATTTCGGAGGTAATTGGGACGATCACCTATCTTTAATAGAATTTTTTTTATAATAATAGTTATCACACAAGTATCAATGCTGCACCCTTTGAAGCACTTTATGGACGAAAATGCCGAACCCCAGTCTGTTGGGCAGAAATTGGGGAAAAGCAACTATCTGGGCCTGAGATAGTGCAAGAAACAACTGACAAGATTATTCAAGTCAAGGAACGACTAAAAGCAACATGAGATCGACAAAAGAGCTATGCTGATAACCGACGCAAACCATTGGAATTTCAAGTAGGAGATAAAGTATTATTAAAAGTCTCTCTTTGGAAAGGAGTGGTAAGATTCATCAAACGAGGAAAGCTAAGTCCCAGGTATATTAGACCTTTTGAAATTATTAGAAGAATAGGACCTGTAGCCTATCAGCTACAACTGCCAGAGGAAATGGCAGGAATACATGATGTATTTCATGTATCTAATCTCAAAAAGTGTTTAGCTGATGAATCACTAGTAGTACCTCTTAAGGATATAGAGGTAAATGAACAACTCAAATTTGTAGAAAGGCCTCTACAGATTGAAGACAGGAAAGTCAAGAACCTCAAGCATAAGAGACTAGTTCTGGTCAAAGTGAAGTGGGACTCCAAAAGAGGACCTGAATACACATGGGAGCTTGAATCAGGAATGCAAAAAAAATATCCACACTTGTTCCAGTAGATCTCGAGGACGAGCTCTAAAACAAGGTGGGGAGGATATAACAATCCTCAAGAAAACCGACACACTCTAATATTTTCCGACACCCTAATATATTTTAAAATGTCCCAATATGTCCCAAAATACACCCCATATGTGAAAACCGGGCCCAAAATACATTATAACATTTAAAATAAATAAAAAAACAAAGAAAATTGATTTCAGGCGGGCCGCGTAAACCTTAGTTAACATCTACGCGGGTCGCGACAACTTAAAAGTCCAGCGAACCCCTGTGTTGACACGTGTCATAACGCGTGTTGAACCTATGTGATGACCCGGATCACCTACGCCTTTGACCGGGTTTGACGCGGGCCGCGTAAGCCCTTGTCTACATTTATGCGGGCCGCGTAAAAGTGGAAGTCAGGCCCTATATAAGAATGGCATCGGCCTTCAGTTCCGATCGCTCATTTCCTTTTCTTAAATCTCAATTTCTGAAATATAGGCATAATACTCGGGTATTATACCCCCCTAAATAGCGAAGTTCTGCTCCGTTGTAAGTATTATAACCCCTGGATACGTATTAGATACGCTGCCCGATTGATCTAGGGTTCCGTAACGGCTGTCGTGGTTCTGCCCGACGTAGTCGTTGGAATGCCGTCTCGGGGAGAGTATTACTAATGTTAAAATGGGTTATTATACTAACGCGTGTGCATTTGTGTAAATTATAGATTGTCACCAGGAAACCCTTACGGAAAATCTAAGACATCAATGTGAGTTTATCCGCTTTTTGTTAACCTTTTTGTAAATTGTTTTTACAAAACCTCACTTAATTAATTATATCTTAAGCAGTTATTGAGTATTTGTAAGAATACAATTATCATGAGTATGTTGGGGTTTTGTATACAAAATTTGTTACCACCTGGTCAAGGAGTAACATTTCCACAAGTCGGGTCTGATAGTACCATGGATGTTAATTGGTATAACTTTGAAACAAATATAATTGCGAGATCGCCCTCAATACTGTACAATGGTTTTATTTAAACTTGATTAAATTGAGATTCACTCACCAGTATTTCCCACTGACAAATGTTTTTAAAACGCGTTTCAGGTAACAAACTGTGAAAGCCAAATAAAAGCCAGCTGGACAGCACTGAAGGCTTGGAAAAGTGGCAATAAAGTTACCTAAAAAGAAATAGCTGTTTTTCTTAAATAAAATAGGACTTATTCCTATGAAAAAGTGTGTATTGCGAACTTGGGTTTATCCCATATGTTTAATATTATGGAAATGTGGTATTTTACTCTGATCAAATATTTCCTAACTACGGTCCTGATGAAAAATTCCGTTGCCAAATTAGACAATACACGATACCACTGAAACAGGGCTCGCGGCCGCCCGTTTCCGGGGATTTGGGATCGGGGGTTGCGACACATCACATTATGATGTTTGCATTAACCCATACATGGATTTTATTGGCTTACAAATAAAGTGTTATTTAACCTTCAGTTTGGAACTTTCAGGTTGTTTTATGAACATGTAAATATGTCAGCCATTTGTTGGGGAAAATTGTTTTTTAATGTTCATCTAATGTAGCTTTAAATTATTATAAGCTACTAGAACAGTGATGATCCTCAAAGAAATCTTTGATAATTTATCTCTTCCTAAGTATAACCTTTGACAATCAATCATGCCTCTTCATGTCTTAATGCTTATTTCAGGATTTGGTTTAGTTATGAACACTCTTAGGTAATTCAATCAAATCCCAAACGTTATACGAACACATAAAATCAGTTTTACTAGAAAACAGTTTTATTCCATTCAGAGGATTGATTGACACTAATGGTTTAATTTGAAGAGATAGGATCATTAAACATTTCCAAAATCCATTTCAACTTCAGTTAGGGAGGTTATGTAATCATCAAAGTTAGCAGGCTTTTAAACCTAGATGACCTCCTGAGTTAATTATTAGGTTTATTAGAAGTTTCAGTTTTTTGGATTAGCCCTTTGTTAGGTTGCTATCATTTTCAGGATTCAAAGTTTGTAAGAGTTGGTGCAGTATGGTGTACAAGAGGTGTAATCGGAGTTAAATTTAATGACACTCTTCTAATAAACCCAATAATTAACTCAGGAGGTCATCTAGGTTTAAAAGCCTACTAACTTTGATGATTACATAACCTCCCTAACTGAAGTTGAAATGGATTAGCCCTTTGTTAGGTTGCTATCATTTTCAGGATTCTAAGTTTGTAAGAGTTGGTGCAGTATGGTGTACAAGAGGTGTAATCGGAGTGAAATTTAATGACACTCTTCCCCCCGCCTCTTGTATTCCTTGCAAGTCATGATAAGGACTTTGACTGCTCCCACTGACCTTAGAAATCTTTAGGAACTCAGCATGCTTAGGGTCAATATTTAACGACCAACAAATTCTAATAGAGAAACAAGTTAATGACGTTAGTCGTTGTGATTTCTCTTGTTGAGGATTATGTTAGTTTAGGTAAGAAATCTAAGTGTGCCCACAATTAAGCAACAATGAAACTTTTGTAAGAGTAGCATTAGATTTTAAGGAGACAAGTTTTGATAGAATAGTGTCATGATGGAGCGGTGTCTTGTACAAGAGGTGCAAATTGAGGTAATGTGAAATTTTCACTCCCCCACCTCTTGCAACTATTGCAAGTTATTATTAAGACACTTAATGCTCCCACTGATCTTTAATATCTCTAGAATGCTACAAGAGAAGTTTCAATGAGCTACGTGATGTGGGAACCTATCACATATATGTTAGACTTTATTTGATTTCTTTAATGTCCAGATAGATATCATAAGAAACGTTAGGGACATATTTAATAGAAATCTTATTAAGTATATATATATGAATAGATTTCTACTAAGACCGTGGGTCATATACGGCAAAATTTAGATACAAGTTGATAGTCTTTTAAATGATAAATGAATTATGTCTGAATATTCCGCTTGGAATAAGTTCCACGAATGTCAATGAATGACTTATGATGGACCCATACTTATTCTTTAAGCCAAGTCATATTTTAAGGCTTTAACGCCATGATTTAAAATCACTTAGAATGAGATTAGATGAAAAAAATCATCCTCATTAACCATGTCATGATTTCTCATGAATTTCAGTTATAATGGATGAAATTTATAGGTCTCATTTTCCTTTTGTAAAATGCTCATTTACATGATGACAAAAGTTGTGAAAGTGTAAGGTATCATCTAGTTTTATCTTAGTAATGTTTTAATCCAGATATTTAGAACAAATAAGATGAGAGTTTAAGGTAAGTGTGACTTTATGTTGACTATGCAAACCTCACAACCTTCATAACATTGCTTAATTATGATACTATATTCTGATTAATCTTCAGAATATATAAGGTATCGAAAGGCGTTGTTAGAAGACTGATTATTATGGTTCTTATAGCCTTAACATTTAATTTTTTCACTAACTCTCATGTTAGTTATTTGTTGACTTCTGGTAAGGCAACGTTTAAAACTAGAGTCAACTAATCATGTGTTAATAGGAATATTAAAATTACCAGACTTAAATATCATTAGTAAGTGACTATCTAATTAATTTATCCAACTGTTCTTTAGAATAATGGATAGTCTCGTTGCTTATGCCTAGTCTAATGGCATAATTATGCTGTGAGATTCTCCCTTGAAGAACCTTAGAGTTGGAATTGTGTACTCGTATTTTGACTATGGACTTTAGAACAATCCTCTTTTAAGGTTTTAGTGGTTGTAAGGTGAATAACAACTTATTTCCAGCTTCAAAATATTTATTTCTTTGTACATATGTTGCTTATCAACACACTCATTATACTTTGGTACTTTTGAGTGTTATAGTTGATTTATAAGGCATTAAATTGTACAAGTGAAAATCTTTGTATGTAATGCACTGGAAAAATGTACTTATTTCCATGCGTAAGCCCTTAATTTTATGGGTCATGGTACTGTACATTATGATGTATTCAGGAATGTCACTTACCCTTATAGCTTAGAATTTTAAATGAAGGCATGCATCTTAGGAGTTCTTGTGATTATTCCACAATAATAGATTAGTCTTTGGAAAGACTTAATCTGGAATAACTTTAGTAATAGCATTTAAATTTAGAGAGATCTTGATTATCATAAGAGACATCATGTTCGATTTGTCCTATTCATCATGCTCTACTTTTCTTCTGTAGTACCTTTATCAGAAGAGAGCAGTAGGATTATCGTGTCTTAAGCGATAATCAAGGATTTAATTTAAGAGCTAATTCTTATAGAAACTTTAAATAAGGCAAACATTTTAGGTTTAGGAATTAGAGTGGATGAGATATAGATTTATAGAAGAAAATTATAGTGAGTAAAGTTATGGGTACTAAAAAATAAGGCAGACGAAATGATCATAAAATTAATGAAGGATCATTAATGTGAGGATCATTATGTGAAGAGGTTGTGATATGTCTGTTACTAACATCAAAATAATAGACTTAGTTAAAGTTCTACTTAAACGAAGACAAATCAGCTTTGGCCAGAAGTGTAATCATTTAAGCATGTGTGCAAAGTAATCGTGATAAATCAGCTTTGGCCAGAGATGAGACAATCACTTTAGTTATGCACTTGTTAAGAATGTTGTACATGAATGAATTAAATCAGCTTTGGCCAGAAATTAAGACATTCACGTTTGTAATGCATACTCAACATAGCTTTCGTAATACTTGAACGATAAGTAGATGTATCAAATCAGCTTTGGCCAGAAATGACACATCAGAAGCTCATTCAAGTTAAGCTATTTTGGTTTTGTAAAACATTATCCAATTATGATTAATTAACTAAGTATTTACAAAAACCAATTATCTAATAGCAAACCACCTGTTAGCGCGGATCGAACTATCCGAAATTTAGTTCACAGTAATTGCCTAAACAAGTAATAGGATTTCGAATAAGTCTTGAATATGAACACTCATGATTTCGGATGAATTATGTCTTGGATTCATCCGAGATGAATGATTTCGAATCATTTCGGACTATCCGAAATGGATGATTTCGAATGATTTCGGATGTGTCCAAGACGCGTAAGTCGAGTCATTTCGGATACATTTCGGATGATTTCGGATGGTGATGCTTAGTCCGAGATTCATCCGAAATGGTGATGCTTAGTCCGAAATGATCAGGCAGTTATTGATCCGTGATGGACGAACATAAGTTCATCCGGAATGATCAGTTCTTGATGATTTTGGATTCATCCGGAATGTGTTCCTCAAGCCACAAAATCCTTAATTTAAGCAGTTATTAATTGATAAGGTTCAAAATCCGAAATTTTGGGATTATGAGATTATGTTTCCTGTTTAAATGTTAGTTATATTTATCTGTTGATTTCGAAAATTATATCCATTAATAATAACAACAGATTTCGAAAATTGTTTAGTAGATAAAATAGATCAAAAACAGGAAAAACACCCAATAATCCAAATTCATTCCAAAACTAAAGGAATTTTCGAAATTTTTTCTTATGAACATGTGATGAACCCTAAGATAAAATATTCAAGCCTTCATCCGTAATGATAAAACCCCAGATCCGTAATGATCCGAGATGCATTCGAGATGATAAAACCCAGATCCGTAATCATCCGTAATGATGCGTAATGATCCGTAATGATGATTTCGGATGGCAAAACGGAATTTCATTAGGATTTTCAAAACTGTTTTTCCAGTTTTATACCAGATTTTCAGATACAAAATAGAACCGACTAATCAACATATGCTCTGATACCACATGTTGATCAGTTCTGTTTAGACATAATGGAAAACATGAAAACATACATTTGATTGCATCAGTACAGGCCAGCAGAGAATCTAGATGGAGACACAACAATAGTGTTTGACATGATTGTCAGCTTGATCTGGTTCCTCCTTAGGGTGCAATCTAATGATGGTGATGAAGAAAACCGATAAAGGGTAATCGGTTGAGGAGAGGAGGTCGATTGATGTTATGAGAGTGATTAGGTTATGTGTCTAACTTTAGAACCTCTACATAAGTCTCCTTATATATGCACCCAAGAGGAAACCCTAATTAGTTAATAAGGGTAATAAGGCCCATCAACAATTACCAACTAATTATTTAATAGGTTGTTATATATTTTGATCTATATAATGTAAATGATTATAATGGCTACTAGATTAAATATAAAACAATATATATTTAATCTTACAAGAATTTGACGGGTTAAGTTATTATATAAAGGTTAAAATAATAAGAAGGGTGAGAAGCTATTAGAGAGTTACAAGTGTCCAATGAGAAAACAAATGGGAAAGATAGTTTCATCCAAGAGAAAAAACTCAATACGCACATGTTTCTCACATGTTAGGAAATATGCACATGTAAGTCACATGCAATACCCCGCTCCATTTTGTAACATCTGTAATTTTTTGATATGTCATTTGTTTAAAAAAATATATCATAAAATCGAGTGTCATATGATCTTTAGTATGAGTACTCTATTGTTATACTTTTTTCGAAAAAAACAAAAACTCAATTGTGTATTAGTGTATTACACAATGAACATAACGCAAAACAAAATGAGTATCAAACTAAAAACACAATGGAAAGTAAACTAAAAGCACAATCGATGACAACAGATAAAAGATACAATGGACAACAGACTAAAGCACAATGGACATAACGTAAAACACAATAAGTATCAAACTAAAAATGCAATGGAAAGTACACTAAAACACAATTAATGACAACAGATAAAAGACACAGTGGTCACCAGAATAAAACACAATGTACAACAGACTAAAAGCACAATAAATAACAAACTAAAACACAATGGGAAACAGACTAAAAACACAATGAACAACAAACTAAAACACAGTGAACAACAGTCTAAAACACAATGAACAACAGATAAAACACAATGGATAACAAAACAAAAACACAATGGACAACATATTAAAACACAATGGATAACATACTAAACACAATGACCAACATAATGTATAGAAAACTCACCCGATAAAAAAAATACAATAATCAGAACCAATAACATAATGTATAGAAAAACCAAATAACATATTAAAACACAATGGATAACATACTGGTTTTGCTTGAACTGTTTTGGACTATTTTACATTGATGAATCGAATTATCAAATGTTAGTTTTTTGAACGACAACTCACACCATTTAACTCTGCTACTAACTTATACCGATTATCAATTGTTAATGCCTATCAATTCCCTTGTTTTGTTTATAAATGAAATTAAAATAGATGGTTACTTTTACATGTTTTTTTTTCACTAGATTATTACTTTTATGAGTTTTTTCATACGTACATTTGGATTTTTTTGTTGTTGTATTGTATACGTTTACATTATTTATAGTAGCTCGATGACCAATTCATTTTTCAAAACAATAGATTTTGGGATTTTAAATAGGCATGCTAAACAAGTTGTGTTTGTAGATTGGCGGGTCAATCCCACACGACCACAGACCACATGGACCCAAAAATTGTGTTGGATACATTACCCTAAACATGGCGTGCGTATTTGCAGATGAACACAAACACGACTAATAAACCGAAAAAAAGACGTAGCTTTTTTTATATTAATACTTTAAAATAACAAATTACATATATTTGTAAATTCAAATTATAGAAACAGTTTAATATATTACACACTCACATACATGCATGCATGCATGCACATACACACACATATATGTAATGGGTTAAATGAGTTAACCCGAGAACTGGTTGGGTTGAAATGAAAGCATCTTATTTAGCAAAACGTGTTTATGAATTTGACTGAACCCTTTTAGACTAAACCTAAACATATCATGTTGTGTCATGCATTCACAACCCTAGTTCTATTATCTAAACCCATTTTTGAATTGGATATCCATATTCCATGTGTCTAATATTATTCTGTTTGGTGCATGAAATTCACATGATTAACTAAAATTGAACTATTGGTTTAAAATTGTACTATTGGAGTATTGGTTGGTATATTCTCTACTTTACTTTTATAAATTATAATAATTTAAGCAAAATAAAATAAAATAAGGAAAGGCAAAGGAGAGCCGTGGATGTGAAGGTTGGAACCTACCACATCAAATACATGTTTACAAGTTAAGAATAAAGTATTAACCATCATGTGAACGCTTGCTTTAAAACTTTATGCAATATCTACAAAATGTTTGTTTTTTTATAATATACGGAATTTTGAAAATTTATATAATCTTTATACATAATGTAGATGATATATATTCTCCTTAAAAACAAGACAAATTTGTTTCATCCGTTAAATAGATAACAACTAAATCGAACCATTCTCTTTTTAATTTGACACCTATTATTGGCTATTAACATTAACATTACATATAAAAATCAAGCAATTTAAAATTTAAAATTATGTTTAAAACGGTAAAGATCACATGATTTTTATTGATATTACATTGCATTGCATTGGTGTCTCTCTGGTGCACGAGAACCGGACGAAATTCATAAACCCTTGTCCCCCGTCAAGCTCGAACCCGTGATTAAAGCCCCGATTCATCCATTCACTTAGATCTCCCTAAAATGGACTAAACGATAACCAAACCTGCATCTCCACTAGAAAGGACAAACTTTTTTAACCACTGGACCAATGCATTAGACTTCTTATAATCCTTTCTACTTCATAAAAAACTACACACATATTTGTATTGATTATTTATTTATATAATAGTTAGTTAGGATAGGATATGATTAAAATGAATATTAGAAAACAAAAAAAGGTTTGTTTAGTGAGAGAGGAAGCCTCTCTTTCTTTCCTTCTAGGAAGCATCTATTTGACATATATAAAACTAAAAGTCGTCAATATGGACCAACTCATATTTCTCTTCATTCTCAAATCAAACCCTAACAATCAAACAGTTCCTCATTTTCACCTTCATCTTCACCAAACCTCACTTTCTCTCTCTAAACTCCTTCTTTCATGGCAGTTCTCCTTGATTCCACACCACCACCGCCTCCCGCCGCTTCTTCTCTCGCTCCTGGCTTCAGATTTCACCCCACCGATGAAGAACTCGTTCGGTATTATCTCCGCCGTAAGATTTGCGGCAAACCCTTCCGATTTGACGCTATTTCCGACGTTGATGTCTACAAAGTTGAGCCCTGGGATCTTCCAGGTCAGTTCGCTTATTTTCTGTCAATTGTGTGACTTTTGTTTCGTTAATTGAACTGAGATCTTAATTGTTGTGTTAATTCCATGAGTTTGTGATTTTTTTTGGTTATAATTGAAGCGAGATCTTAATTGTTGATTTGATGTTTTGTTATTATGTACGGATCATCTCAATTCTCATGTACGTGTTTAGATTTCAGAAGCAAAAGAATTTATGAATTTTGGTATGATCTTGAAGATATGGATTGAGCTCATGTGAATCTAAGCGGTTATACTGTGAATTTCGGTTATTATTCTTCAAAAAGAATGTATATGTCATCCTATACGTAACCACGTTTGGTCAACGAATTGTTTGCGTGTTGTAGTTTTTGGTAAATTTGTATTTTGTAGAATCTGGATTGATTATTTTATATAATTTGGTCAATTTTGGGGTGCAGGATTGTCAAGGCTCAAGACTAGAGACCTTGAATGGTACTTTTTTAGCGTGTTGGATAAGAAGTATGGGAATGGATCGCGTACAAATCGAGCAACGGATCGAGGGTACTGGAAAACTACTGGGAAAGACCGGTCGGTTTACCATCGGTCTCAACTGGTTGGGATGAAGAAAACTTTGGTTTATCATATTGGTCGGGCACCCAAGGGTGAGAGAACAAACTGGGTTATGCATGAGTACAGGCTCATTGATCAGGACTTGGAAAAAGCTGGAATTTCACAGGTGAGGATGATTTACTCTGTATGACGTAAATGTACACATCGGTACATGCATGCTATAAGGCTCAGGCATTAAAGTAATCATATCTGATTATGGATGTTTATATCTTGTTAACTTTTTTGGGAATATTGGGTTGGCAGGATGCGTTTGTTCTTTGTAGAATCTTCCGGAAGAGTGGTTCCGGGCCGAAAAATGGTGAACAGTATGGGGCACCATTTGTTGAGGAGGAATGGGAGGATGATGAGATGGTAATGGTACCCAAACAAGAGTCTGCTGAGGAATTGCTTGTTGATGATGACGACGCATATCTAGATGCGGAGGATCTTGAGCAGGTTTGAGCATTTACGTAGCTGTCATCTTATAACATGATTTAATATATTCTTACTTTTCTTTACCTTAAATATTAACTTTAATTAATTACTTACACTTTGCGAAGCAGGCTTGACTAATCTATCGATTTCCCTCTTCTATTCCGTTAATCAATGTTAATGTTAGCTTATTTACATTAAATATATAACTATGACAATAGTATTCTTTATTATTTGCATGCTATCTAATTTTGGGATAAAATTTTAGACAACTAGTACTCGGAATAAATTTGAATTTATTTACCTTTAAGCATATTGTTCTTCTCTTCTTCTTTTCTTCTTTTGGACCAGCCCAAAGGTCATTCGACTCGTGTGTGTCTAAAGAAATAATCGATTTTATAACCAAAATGCATCATGTTTTCAGAATTGCCACCAATCTTGATTATGTGTATTATCTTATATATTCATAGTTCTTTTTTCTTTCATATCAGATTCTTGGCTCTGACATGCCAGAGGAACAACATCCTCTTCAACTGAAATACCATCAAGGCGATGATGTCAGCAGTGGTGATGTATCCACAGAAATGGTCGATGACCCACAAAACTTCTTGGTTGGTGAGGGTGACGGTCAACCTGAAGCTGACCAAGATGACAAACCAAAGTTGTTTGATTTGCCCGTACAGAACGAGTTGGACCCCACATCGGTAAAGCATGAATACATTAGTGAAACAAGCAACACTGAGGATTTTGATGTGGATTATTTGCTTGATGAACCCTTTTTTGATGCTTCTACTGGTGACGACTTCAAATTTGATGGAAATTCATTCCTTGAAGCCGATGACCTTAAAACTGACGTCAAGCCGGAACCTGGCCTTGACGTTTTTGATGAGTATTCATCGTATCTTATGCCACCAATCGATGACTTGGAATACAATTTCGATTCATTAGATAACGAGAATATTCTCGAGGTAAACACACCATTACTCCAGTTTCTTCTCCTGTTTGGTTTTGATCATACCCTAAAACTAATATGATTCTATTTTTTAATAATCAGAATCCAATTGATGAAACTCATAAATTGAGTGAAGTGAAGAACGGTGATTTTGCTTCCACTTCAAACCAAGAGCATCCGGATTCAGCAACAGGTAACATGGAAGGAACTCATGAGACTTGTGAAACAAGTCAACAACTTTCTGAAGGATATGATAACGATATTGTTCCCTTTTTAAAGCAAGAGGATGCAGATCTGTCAACAGGTAAAGTAGAAATCTTGTTTCTTCTAGATACGGCAATGTTGACCTGTTTGCTTATGTCATGTCAATTCATGTTATGTTTATCTCTTAAAGGGTTCAGTGGATAAGTTAGC
>JARYGA010045183.1:0-26640 GCA_030545235.1 Helianthus tuberosus | reverse complement strand
GTCACCCCGTGTCAATGTCAAACGATGAATTAAGATTCTGTTTATTGTCTAGCTTTGATTATCCCTGCATGGTTAATATATAGTTCGTATCGTCTAGCTAACATACGAGTCTGAAAGTTGACACTAGAATTTAATATACAAAACCCGGGCAGTACTACAATCGTCGGAGTAATGAACCGATGGAAGGCCCATGGATTTTATTAAGGAAGTAAAATGGACTTTCTAAAATTTCTTGGATGTTTTCAAATAAACACCTAATCAGAAAGTTTTCCTTGAAATAAAATTTCTTAGTAAACGAATAAGTGAACTCACCTTCCTTTGTGTTGACACTTGATTTTTAACGTGTTCTACATGTACTTGAGATCGGCTTCGGGAATTATGGCGTATCTTGTGGTTGTTGATGCATGTTTTGTTACTTTAAAATGTGGGACTGACTTTTAAAACTTACTGGGACGAATGTAATAAGATCCGTGAGGATCAAAACAACTAAACTATGTCATGGTTGTGTCGTAACTTAAAACGTAATGTTTAAATAACTTACATCTAAAATATACTAAAATGTCCAACAATTAAATGCATCGATCGACAAGATATAAATGGGCACCAGCTTCCGTCACCACTACGTTTTATCTTCCACTGTGACGTTTTTGGGGTGTGACAGAAGTTGGTATCAGAGCCATTGGTTGTTAGCGAACTAGATGTTTTCGGAGGAAAACACTAGACTTCAACCGAAGAATTTTGGCATGTAAAGTCCAAAATAATCGAAGCCAAGATTTTTAAATAAATGTGGAAATTTTATCATGTATAAAAACCCTTATGTGTTTATGTGCAAACGTGATTTTCTGTTTATTTAGGCCTTATGTGTTACTAATCACGTTGATCACACACTTACTTTGTACGGTTACGATATGTCACGTCTCGGCCTATAGAGCCATCAGTAGTCCTGCTCAGTGATGCTGTCGAGCCTACGCTTGAGATTCTTTCGTCCGTCGTTACAAAATCGTTTATTCTGCTATTCGAGTCACGAGATTTGCTACACCTTATTTAAGTTTACACTCTTCGTAGGAAGAGGACTCGACCCATTAGAGAGATCACATTCGACTTCGAGAGCTGAGACAGCGTCCACTTGAAGAAGCAGAAGGAGATTTGAGTCAATCGCTCTCACTGCGATCGTCAGTTCGCCACGTTACGCGGAGGCATGGAGACAATGAAGGACTTAGAGGGACAGATGGACTGTTATGATGAGTTAGGAGAGCATGATTAGGAAGATGTTGGACTTCCAAGGATTGAAGTGTTAGTTGTTGATTGTTTCTGTTGTTTGTTTTGTATGTCTCATTTGATGAACCCTATTTTTGGCTTGCATGCCAATTTTTTTAGATATTGAGGAGGAAATTTCATATAGACTTGTTGCGGGTGTTGATGTAGACACGCCGAATTTTTATTAGTCTTAGTACTAAAAAGAAGTTTTGTAAATTTCTGATATGTTTCGAATCAAAAACCAATCTATGTTCATACTTTTAATACCAAAGCTGACTTGAGTTTTGTTCGAGAAACTTTGAACCCTTTTTGTGTTCACCCACAAGTAAGCTGGGTATAAAGTGCCCGATAGAACTAGCAATTGGTAAGTTGATAGAAACTAGTAAGGTCGTTTGCAGTTGTAGTATTTAGTTAGGTGATCGTAGTTCTGGTGTTGGTTTATTTCAGTGGAGCTGAGGAGCTTTGACGTAGTTGTGAGAATGGATTGATTATCCAAGGACGAAGCAGGGATTGTCGCTTGAAGAAGTTAGCTAAGATATCTCGTCCTGATGACGGTAGAGAGGTGGTAGTTGTTCACGAAGACCGACCGAGTCGAGTGTCGAGTTTCGAGTGTTGAGTATAGATGGTTGAGAGTCGTCAGTATTGGGAAGATGTTCGAGTTGTTGCGAAAAAGCTATCTTGCGTTCTTTGTTAACGTTGTGGATATGAAGGCCAAATGTAGGAATATCGGAGAGATTCCTATTGTTCGCTAGTATCCAGAAGTTTTCCTAAAAAGACTTATCTGGATTGCCCCCTGCGAGACAGATCGAATTCCGAATCGATCGGGTACCCGGTGCAGCACCCATTTTCACAATATCCTTATAGATTAAGCACCGCTTGAAATGTTAGAAATGTCGAGTTAATTTCAAGAGCTACCGGACAAGGGTTTCAATTGATCAAACTTTTCGCATTGAGGCGCATCTGCTTTGTTGAGAGAAAGAAGGATGGATCCTTTAGGACATGTGATGACTTCAGAGAGCTGAACAAGTTGACTATCAAGAATCGGTACCCTTTCACCGAGGATTGACGATTTGTTCGATCAAGCTACCAAGATCCAGCTGCTACACGAAGATCGATCTACGATTGGGATATTATCAGTTGAAGGTTGCTGACGAAGATATGCTGAGGACTGCTTCTCGAACACGATATGGCCATTACGAATTATTAGTCATGCCTTTTGACTAAATTAATGTGCCATTTATATTCATGGATCTCATGAACAGGGTATGGAAACCCTAATCAAATGAATTCGCGATAATATTCATCGACGACATACTTGCCTATGTGCAAACCAAGGAAACTCATGAGAAGCATTGAGGTTGACTATGGAGTTGTTAAGGAATAAGGAAGGTATACAGGTAGATCCGTCTAAGATTGGAGCAATCAAATGATGAGAAGCGCCAAAAACCCCGTCGGGAGTATGATGATCCATATGACTAGCAAGGTACTACCGGAGATTTATTAAGAATTTCCCCAAATTAGTGCAGCCTTCGACACTAATAACCCTAAAAGGAAAAGGGAAATTGATTGGACAACAAGATAGTAGAAAGCTTTTCGGACCCTTGAAAGAAAAGTTAGGAACGTGTATGATGGACTCCGAAGGAAGTTAAGATACTCACATGCCTTTGGCAGAGTTATCTTACAATAATAGTTAACACGCTAGTATTCAGGTTGCTCCATTTGAAGCCTTGCATTGATGGAAGTGTTGATCACCATTTTGTTGAGCTAACATGACAAAGGACAATTAACCAGACCTTAGTTTATCTAGGAAACCAGCGACAGGATTTACCTGGATCGAGGGAAGGTTAAAAGTCACCAATTGATCAGCAGAAGGATTACATGGACAATTGAAGGAACTATTGCGAATTCCAGATTGAAGACTTGGTTGTGTCGAAGGAGTTATCTTGCAGAGATGCTATTAGGTTTAGCAGAGGAAAGAAAAGCTGAGCCACATTGACTTGGTCCTTTCAAGAGCCCATCTTGAGTTGGATCAGTCGCTTATAGGCTCAAGCTACCATAAGGATGGAGTAGTGTACATGATGTAATGTTTGGGTTCAGTTGAGAAAGTGTATAATGGATGATACACTGATTTTGTACTTTATAGAGATTTGTTTGGAAGATAAACAGAAGTTTATCGAAGCACCGTAGAAGCAGTACGTATAGCTAGAAGAGTTATGCTAATAACCGAACAGGCGATTACAGCATTCTAGACGTGTATGCAATTTATTGATTTGGCGATTTATGGATATCTGAAATGAAAGCAAGAAGGAAGGAAGACGAGTTTATGGGATTTGATTCTTTCGAGAGCCCATCTCGAGTTGGATCAATCGGGTGTAAACTCATACTATCTTAGGTACGGGGTAATGTATATGTAAATATACGTAAGTAGAACCCGAATTGGTGGAATTTTGACTTAATCTTCTTGATTAAGTGCTTGAAATGTTGAACCTTGGAAAGGGTGGAGAGCGTTGAGATGTGAGATTAGGAATTGAGAATGTATGTAATATAGGTCTACGGAGATTCTTAGTAAGAATCAAAGTTTCTCGCAGAAACCACAATGCCATATTCATAAAACCTGTTTTTGCTATTTCCACCTTGTGCGAAAACAAAACCTGTAGAGTAAAATTTAGGGGACGAAATTTCCTAAACAGGGGGAGACTGTGACACCCGACTTTTCAGGCCGTACCGTACAATTGTAACACGTGTTATGAATAGATAAAATGCCATATTTGATTGATTATGATGTTTATATGTGAAATTTAATGAGTTGGTAAAATTAAACTTTGATAAAAATTATGTTGGCAACGATAAAAATAACGCTTAACGTGTAACGATTAAAATGCGAAACGAACGTCGATGACCACCCGATCAGTGTTAAAATCCTAAAAATAGTATGTTATGATTAGAATAAATATTTTTATCATATTCGTGAGGGAAAATAAATTAAAACGCTAAGAAACTCTATTATTCGAGATTAAGCGCGTACCGCGCGATGCATCGCGTGTACTGACAAAATACTGTCAACACAGCCTGTCGAGGCAACTGAAAATCATTTTAGTAATAATTTAATGAGTTTATCACTTTAGAATGATAAAAATAAATAAAAACGCATAAATCCCTATTTTTTGCGATTTTAAGCGCGTACCGCGCAGTACAGCGCGTATACTGCCAAATACCGGCAACGCCGCCAGTCCAGGCAAAAAAAATATCGTTTAGTAATATTTTGGTGAGTTTATTTTTATAGAGTGTTAAAAATAATTTAAAACGCACTAAAACGTGATTAAAACGCTAGATAAAATACCCGGTATTCAGTAAAATACTAGTTTTTGGTCTAGATTTGAATATATATGTATATATACACGATATATGTGTATAAATGTGAGACAAAAGGGGTTAGTTGGCAGCCATGCAAATGGTCTCTCTCTCCTCTCTCTTTCACTCATTGGATGAAGAATAAGTGGTCATGATTATGTTCCTTTAATACCTCCAACTCTTTCACAAATCCAAAAAACACATTTCAAAAACACGCTAACTCTCCTTCTCTCATAATTCAGATGAGAACCTCCTTCCCACCTCCATATTTTTGAAAATTTTGAAGTTCTTGTAAGGATCAACATAAATCCAAGGTGTTTCCAAGCTATTTTGATGATACAAAGGTGTTTTTGGGGTGAAACAAGCTCCATAACACCAAAATCATGTCAAAAACCCACTAAAATCTTGAAAGGGTTAAACTTGTTTTTAAAATCATGTTCTTGATTTTTAGAGATGATAATGATGGAAGGTTTCTCTTAGTCTTGAAATTATTCACAAACTTGAAGATAAAAATAAATGGGTTTTTACACAAAATAAAAATGGAAGAGTATGTATATGTATATATGACCATATATATATATATATATATATGTATGTATGCATATTTGAGATTGAGTTTGATTTTTGATGAATTCTTGTTTGATTTATTCTTGAAAAGTGAATGCATGTATGATCAAAAGATGTTATTTAAAGGTTCTTGTGATTTGAGTTACTTATATGAAAAATGAAATTTTTGGAATTATATATGTATGTATGCATGTGTCGTGTATGTATATATGTATATATACACTTGTGAGTTTTGTTACTTAGTAAATAAATGAAAGATTATTGCATGCAAACCATGTAAACATGATGAAATATGATGATAATGTTTTTGAATATATGAACATGAAAAAGATGTGTTCTTGGATGAATTAAATTTATGTAGGTTGGTGATGATATGGTATGGGTATATTGGATGCACTTACTTGAACATGTATGCTAAAATATGATCATGAAATGATGATTCGAGTATGATTTGATAAAAATAAATTTTAATCAGAATCTAAACACTAAAAATATGAATATTTGAAGTGTTAAAATGGTATAAAACTTTGTCATAAAGTTTACTAGCTTTCCATGTTATACATGAGGCTTAGAAACTTGTAAAATAGGTGAAATAATGTTTTTTGTGTATGATTTAGTAAAAATCAGTTTTGAGCAGATTATAAACACTAAAATAAAGTTATTTTAAAGTGTTTAGTGACATAACTTTGTCCTAATGTTTGCTAGCTTTGCATGTTGTACTTGGTGCATTAAAGGTTGTAAAATACGTGAAATCGCATGATTTATGTGACATGCACAAAAACTGTACTAGTCTGATTATAACCACTATTTTAATCAGGAAATAATATGTATTGTGTTAAAATATCAAGTCGTTTCGAGTTGGGATGATTATAGTAACGTTTAACGCAAAACTATGCGTTAAAACGGTCAAAAATTGGCTTTTTCGGGTGATTTCTGTAAAACTGAATTAGATCAGTAAATAAACTGATATTTTTAGTTTAAAAATAAGTATTTTAACTAATTTTAAGTTTACTTGGTGTTTGGTTGGTCATACGTGAATTTCGACGCCCGAAAACGTTACTGAATCGCTAAAATACGCATTTTTCAATGAACATGAGTATGGGTGAATTTTGAGTGAATCTTATGTGATAAAATGTATTAAGTTATTTGAACATGTAAATGTGATTATATGTTAAGTGTTAATTCGATAATGGGAAAATTAGACTATGCATGTACGTTTTGTGCGGTAGAAATGGTAAAATTGCGTTAAATGTGTAACTTGTTTGTCGAGCATGAAATTTTGTATATATGAGATGTTTTATGTATATTTGCTTTAAAAATGACAAAATAGTTAATTTAGTAATGTTTCGCGTGTTTCGGTGTTAAATTATATGAACGTTTATGTATATATGTTACCACTCGCAAATCATAGATATATTGCGTATAAACGGAAGAGTTAACGGATTTACACAATAATGGCCACCAATAAAATCGTTCAAAACGCAAAATCATAAAAAAATATATATATATGGACTCATATATATTAACACGCCAACATAATAAGAAACGGAGAAACTTAGGATTTTTGTGTTGAATACGTATATTGATTTAGAATTGTTCCTATATTAGGACGTATATAAAAATCAATCTCTGGGATTGCGGTATTAAAATATGCACCCAAAGGTGAGTGTCAATAAACCCCTCTTTTTACTGTTTTATATATATTTTGGGGGTGAAACACGTCATTAAAAGGGTTTAATAATGTTTTCGAAATAAAACATGCCTTTTAATAAAAAATATATATTTTCGCTGAAAATATATGAATTTGATAAGTCATACGTTTCGAAGTAAAACGATTTTGAAGAATGAATATGACGGGTGCGGTATTTCTTAAGTGAAATGAGACCGTACGAAATGGGAATGAATTCCGGACTGATTCTCAACATTTGAGTGACAGGGGAATTCGTAAGTCGTAGTATATTAAATTGTCATATTAGTAGGATATATATATTGTACGTGAGGCAGACATCATATTGTTCTTCGAGAAAGAACCCTGCGCCCATGATGTCGTTCAATCAGTTAAGTATGGTATGCGAGGAATTGCTGGTAGATCTATTGGGTTGACAACCCCGTCGTGACCGGTCGCCCCGTGTCAATGTCAAACGATGAATTAAGATTTTGTTTATTGTCTAGCTTTGATTATCCCTGCATGGTTAATATATAGTTCGTATTATAGGATCGAGAAACGACCTAACGAGTCAATCAGAAGAGTGCTCAGACAGAATCAGAGGCGGAATTCATTGATTCTGTCTTTATTTAGCTTGTATTCACTATTAATTGTCTAGTTTGTTGATCTTGAAACAATTTACAGCACGTAGACACTTCGACAACACCTCGGCATCGGAATCAAGAAGGTTACAAATGAAATGACACATGAGGTATTTATAGTAGTTGCTATTTCATTTGAAAGTGGCATTGCCCATTTCAAACGAAATTAAACATTCTAATTTCGTTTGAAAGTGGCAATGTCATTTTCAAAAGAAATTACCTCTTTATCACACAAAACCTCCTATAATCTCGTATAACGTGCCCTGATCTATCAATTCTAGTATAAGACTCGATACAAGACGAAATCGACAGACGTATGCACTAACAGACTCCCCCTCTGATGTTGACGAGTCTTCTCATTCTTCAGTCTTTACCGGTCTTCGGGCTCTTTCACAATCTGAAACTCGAACGAAGATGAAGTCGACAGACAACTGCACCAACAGACTCCCCCTTGAATGTTGACGGAATCTTCAGTGAGAGTCTTCAACATGACGACTCTTCAATCTTGATCGGTCTCCTTTCTTACTTAGCATGTACCAGAATCTTCTCTTAGGCTCTAACCTCGTCAAACTCCCCCTCTCATCATGATGGGATCACTGTCTGGAATTAGCTATCACCTTGAGATCAAACCCTGGCTTTAACTCTGTTCAGCTCATCTCCTGCACACATTTTCTCACCAAAAACATAAGTTTTTACTTAAATCAATAAGAAAAACTTACTTGTAATAGTTATATCAAGTTCAAATTAATGTTCTCGATTAACTAAACAAACTTTCTTTCTCAAAATAAATTCCTTCATTTAAGCACTCACTCCCAATCCTGTTCATCATGTTCAGCACTTGAAATTTTGAATATCAGCTCTCCAACATCAGTTGTCGAAAATCTTTTTGGATTTTTCAAAATTTATGCTAAAACATACTAAAATCTTTTTGGATTTTTGAATATAACAGAAATGCATTAAACAAATATTTACACACAATATTTTTGTAAGCTTGTGTAAGAGGATCATATCAGTTTATGTGACCAATCACAAGCACCGTTAAGCTTTAAACATTTTCAGTTCTAAACATTTCACATTGATTGACGATATTGTTGTCCACTTAAACTCAATCTAAAAACTTTCGAAATGCTTACCGATACGTTTAAGGTATGTGACACCTGTGTCACTTCAACCATCAAACAAATGCCAAACCAATGAAATATTGTATTTCATACTTGGGATTTGTAAAAATATGTGTATCGTTTGCACATATCAACTCTTGTTCGATTTTAAGCTTTAAATCGCTTTCTGGAGGGTTATACGCGCTCTGATGCGTAAATATAACCAGTTTAATCCAACGAACACTCCGGAATAGTGAAATAGGCTTTTCATACCTTAAATAACCTTTACATAACTTAGAAATAAGTTTTAAAGGCTTTGGTATGGCAAAAACAAGTTAATTCGCTTACAGGGACTAAACTTGACAAACTGCGAAAGTATGCCAATTTGAATTGTAAGAGACATTCCGGAACATGACCATAAGTTAAACATACCATAAATATCCTTTACATAGCTTAGAAATAGGCTTTGAGGGGTTCGGTGTGCTAAAATAAACTTTTGGGTCATTCAGGGACTAAAAGCGTCAAAAAGTGCACAAGTTTGCACTTTCGCGCATAACTTACGTTCTGAATACATCCGGACATCCAAAAATTTATTTAAGCACTAAAATATTTTATTTTAGTGTTTGGCATAAGAAAAATCCATTCGTCGCGCCATTTGGATAGTTTTTCGCGCTTATGCGTATTCCGTCGTAATTAACCGAACATCGCGATCGTACGACCAAACGAACCAACATCCGAGATATTTTTTAGCACATTTTGAGTTCCCTATACTTTAACTTCATTTTATATCCTTGAAATGAGGTTAACGGGGTTCAAACGCATCGAAAATAGCTTAAACGGGCTGCAGGGACCATTTCTTCCATTTTTGAAACTTTTCTGAATCTGGTGCATGGTGGCGTAGCGCGAGCACTAAGGCCTTTACCAGTGGCGCTACGCAAGCACCTCATCTGGGCAGAAACTTTGAACCAGGTCCTATCCACTTGTTGCACATGGTTTTGGGGATACTATGGGCTCTAACGGTTTTAGAAAACCACTATCTTGATGTGTATGGTTGAGATCAAAGCACGGTTTCCAAGAAACGATCTTAACGGCTCTCCGAAAACTATAAATACCCCCCCCCCCATGCCATTGCAAAACCCACAAGAATTTTGATGTTAGAAGCTCTAAGTTGAAACCATTGTTTCATACCTGAGTTACTTGGATTGAGATTAGCATTCGGGGACCCTTTGTAAGTATTCCTTCGTTCTTTTATTGCTTTTTGAGTCCGAAAGTCAAACTTTGTTTGACTTTCTGCGTTGACCAGTTTATGGTCAATGCGAAGTTCGTTTGAACTTTGCAACGTGATTGTAATCACGATGGTTATAGTCCCTTGTGACTATGCCTACTGATTACCACGTTGTCTAGGGTCGTAAGGGTAAGCGATCTAATAAATCGTTTATACCTTCGAACCCGACCCATTTTGGTCGATCATTAGGATCCGACCAAATATTTTAGGACCATAGCATATAGGGAATAACCTTCCGAGGTTATACCCTATGGTCACATCGTTTGAGTAGTTGTGTGATAGGTAGTTTATATGCCTTAGGTAAATTACCAGAATACCCTTTTCATGTATAATTGGTAATTAAGCATATGTAACCTAAACTTTTGTCACATAACTGATTATGTAACATGTTTAGGCATATAACACTTGTCATAGGGCTAGTGAGACGTCTCGAGTGCGCTTTTGCGCGCACGACGCGTTAAAGTAGCATAAGCTACCTTAATGGGTCGCAATGGGTCGAAAGCACTTAGTTTAGGTTCCGATTTAGTATGTAGACTTTGTTAAACCATATTACATGAGTTCCCATACTCATTTGGTTTACAAGCCCTCATTCTATCCGATCTTCCGATTTAGGACCGGTTAATTAACATAGTTACCTACATTAGGTGCCGTTTGATTCCGTGATCTCTAGCATTGCTTGGTGGTTATCTTAGGACTTCTGAGCAATCTCAAGTGAGTACATAGTCCCCTCTTTTACCGTTTTCAAACTGTTTTGGGGTGAAGCATGTGTACCTATCTGTTATTTTCATGATTTCAAAGTATAATTGATTATACATGTTATTACTTATCATTTGACAAACTAAATGACTATCTATGGTTTAAACATTGATTTCTCAAAGAACATAAAATAAATTGTTGAATTGTACTTATTTTATGTTCACCAGACCGGTTGTTAGTATGATATAGCGCTATAGGATTTGACACCCCATTCCTGTTGTCATGGAATGTCTGAAACCAATTTGTTTCTCCATCCAAATAGGGAATTCCTTTGTGGTATCCCTATAGTCTCAAAGGTGTATTTTGATGCACTAGGTCTGAATGAATTCTTAAATCACACTTTTAAAGTATAGTTTGATATACTCTCATGTGTGGTATTGTACAAAACCAACATATATTTTGTTAATCATCCAAAGCATATTTTGATATGTTATTTACAAAACCAAAACATAGTTTAATATGTTATTTATCACATCCAAAGCAAATTTTGATATATTATTTATGAAACCAAAACATAGTTTAATATGTTACTTACTAATCCAAAGTATACTTTTGATATGCTACTATAAGGTTATTTGTTTAACCTTACATTATTTTACAGAGCATAACTTTTGTTTACACATTACATGGTTTACATTTAGCTTGGGTTATACAATAATATTGGACTATTGGTTTAAACATGAACATTCTATATTGGTGGTTTGGTTTGAGTAAGTGACTTGAGTAACGAGGCGTATGTAATATGATACAAGCATGGTGGATACGCCGCTGGTACTTCCTATATATAAGTGTTTGTATGGTATTACATATCGTAGCGTTATTTGAATCATTCAATTTGGACTTATACATATACACAAGTAACACGATTCTCTTACTACTTTGGTTTACAAACAATTTACTTTATACAACTCATTTTACTTGGTTATACATTTAACCATACATTATTCTCTTATTTATACGTATCATCTGATCTTATTGTTTTTCAAGCGATTTACAAAACAAATCAATTTACAAGGATCATGACTGACTTTTGTTAAACAACATTTTCTAAACTTATAAGTCATGAATCCTATATTCACAAAACCTATGTATCTCACAGGCATTTTTATGCTGACGTACCTATTTTTACACATGTTTCAGGTACTGCTTTGTGAGGATTGATGATATATGCTACACTTAGGATGGACTCGTGCCTTAGCAACATTAAAATTTGGAAGATCATAGTTGTACTTATTTGATTGTATTAAAACAATGAGTTCATTAATTCAATAAAACAGAATTTATTTATTCCATGGTTATGAAACAATGATTCTGTTACAACACTCTCCGACGTTTCCGCCACGTCTTGTTGCTTTACGTGGTCGGGGTGTGACAGAAAAGTTGGTATCAGAGCCAATGGTTATAGGGAATTAGGTTATTAGTAATGCTTTGACCTAGACTATAACCTTTCTAGGACCCTAACACAAGTTTTCTTGTGTTTAGTTTTAAAACAATACCGTCACTTATTCTTAGGTGACAACCACAATAAGAACACAAATTTCTATCCCGCTTTGAAAACTAATCATCTGTTCTAGGATGATTTATTATATGGTTTTGAACCCTCTAAGTTTTCAAATCCCGTCAGAGTTGGTCTAAATAATGTGAACACGTGCAAACTGGAAGGGTGGGTGCCTGTACCCTGAGTTTTCTGTCTAAGGCTAGAGTGTTCGTACAAATCCACATAATCGGACCAGTCACTCTTACCTGGGAACTCTTGGGGTGAGTGTCCACTTATAGGCGAGCATGTCTTCGCTATACATTATTTTTGACCTATTTACTTTGATTAATCACCGGGGTTGTTTGTTGCTTTGTAGTAACAAACAAATGACCACTATCCTTGCTTTCATCAGATTTGTTTGATCTCATTCTTTTCATCTAATTCTCTCTCTTGTTTCCTTTCATGTTCCTCTTTTAGAATGCCTCCTCGACGCGACAATCAGATGGCGAATGCCGAACTGGCGGAAATCATCGCGCAGCAAATGGCTGCTGCCTTCCCAAATCTTTATGCTCAAATGATGCAAGCCATCAACAACAACAATGCTCCATGCAATTTCAAGAATTTTAACTCGGCTAAACTGCTCAAGTTTAGTGGTTCTGAGGGAGCAACTGGGCTTCTTCAATGGTTCGAGAGCATTGAGAATACTTTCCGTCACGTTCAGTGTCCTGAAAATCGCAAGGTCGAGTTTTCTTCGAGTGTGTTTCAGAAGAGGGCTCTCACATGGTGGAACGGGATTATGAGAGACCGCGGTGCTGAGGTTGCATTAGCACATACTTGGGCCGAGCTTAGGGCTCTTATGATGAAGCAATTATGTCCTCGTCATGAACTAAGGGCTCTAGAAAGGGAATTTGATGATTTGAAGCAAGACAGTGGGGAACATCGAGCCTATACTGACCGCTATGAGGAATTGAGCTTGTTATGCCCTACTATGGTTACGCCTCTGGATAAGGCGATTGAGAAATACATTGATGGTCTTCCTGACGTAATTCAGGATATCGTTACTGGCAGCAACCCTACTACTGTCAGACAAGCCATTGAATTGTCTGCCACTCTAACTGAATCCCATATCAGGAAGCATAAGCTGTTTCGGAAGGGCGACCCAAGACCATCTGGCAAGACTGCTCAAGCGGAGCCAAAGGAAAAACAGGATGAGGTATCCAAGAAGAAGAAGCGCAAAGAGTCTCAAAACTACGCTGTAACTGCTCAATACAAACAGGTTGCACCAAACCAGCCAGCACAACCTCGCAAAAGGAAAAACTATGTTGGTACTGCACCTTTGTGCAACAAGTGCAACCGTCATCATCTAGAGCAAGAGCAGTGTCACAAATGTACCCATTGTGGGCGCTTGGGACATTTGATCAATGTTTGTCCTTATGCAAATCAAGCTGCTGCAAACCCTGCTGCTGTTCAAGCACGGTTCCCTCCGGGGTCATGTTATAACTGCGGTGACCGTACCCACTATAGGAACAATTGCCCAAGACTTGTTAACGCACCTCCGGCGCGAGGACGAGCATTTAACATCAATGAGGCAAACGAGAACAATGATGCAGCAGTGAACAATTAGTGTTTTGTATTTCCTTGGTTGTTATCTTTTGACACTTCAAGACAATTCGGTTGTTACATAAATAAAGATTTGTTGTTCTTATTTCTGCAAAATTTATGCGTTTATATGAATGATTGATGCAACCTTATGATGTCAACCCAAATACAAACTACTCGTGTGGTCCTGTCATTTTATGATCACTTGTGATCTCCCTAAGAACCTTTATCACTCGTTTCTTTTAAGAAACAAAGCCAAACTCTTATTGAA
Organism: Helianthus tuberosus; assembly: GCA_030545235.1. Lineage (NCBI taxonomy): Eukaryota > Viridiplantae > Streptophyta > Magnoliopsida > Asterales > Asteraceae > Helianthus > Helianthus tuberosus. The sequence continues at coordinate 12,670 of JARYGA010045183.1, read as the reverse complement.
AATCCTTCTATCTTTATAGATGGATCCTTGAAAATGATTAAAGTGCCAAATAAAATCCACTAATTGGATTCCAGGGGTGCTTTAAATATCCATGCCTAAAGATAACAAATTAAAGAATTAAGTTAACTAATTTTGTGCATATGTGTTTTCTTACATGTTTTGTGGTTGTATGTGATCCATCCAAATCCTCGTAGAGTCTTTCTTATCTCATATGAGGGATTCATAGTAGGATATCCAAAGATACTATCTTAAATCCTTAATGGACTTCAACATGGTAGTTAAGTCCCTTGGGTTTTAAAGTACTATTCTATAATTGGACCCCTTGGGTGGTCTAGTTAAACAGATTGATTTTGAAAATCTGATTAGAAATATCATGTGATGATATAATTAAAAAGATCCCTTAAGTGGTCTATTTAAGGAGATCGTACGACGGTCTAGTTAAGAAGATCATGTGTTGATCTAGTTAAAAAGATCGTTCATTGATTTAGTTAAAAAGATCCTTTGGTGATCTAGTCGAGTCGCTTCATGTTTATTCAATTGATTTTTTCTCTACGCATTCTGAAATGAACTGTGCGGACTGTGCAAGGAATTACGTAATTATGGAGGCCTACATAATTATGGAATTCAGTGCACAGAAACCACAAGGAGTTTTGTCATGTGTTAAGACCTATAGGGACGAGAATAATAATACGGGAGAAGTCTTGGACCTTGACCGATGTCATTTATTCTCACACTCCTCAATTCTGATTTCAAGCACACACAAGTTTCCTATGATAAGTCTTCATAAGAAACGTTCTTCTGTCCGTAGTTCAAAATTCCATGTTTTACTATTACAAGGAATTCACTTTGAGGGTTAACAAATTCGCTAAGAGTCCTAACATGGCCCAGAGTTTTACTTAAGGGTTCAATGGATCTATTAGAAGGCGAAACCGTCACAGCTATCTTCACAAGTTTCCTCTAGAATTAAATTTCGGGACGAAATTTCCTAAAGTAGGGGAGACTGTGACACCTGTGTCACTTCAACCATCAAAAAAATTCCAAACCAATGAAATATTGTATTTCATACTTGGGATTTGTAAAAATATGTGTATCGTTTGCACATATCAACTCTTGTTCGATTTTAAGCTTTAAATCGCTTTCTGGAGGGTTATACGCGCTCTGATGCGTAAATATAACCAGTTTAATCCAACGAACACTCCGGAATAGTGAAATAGGCTTTTCATACCTTAAATAACCTTTACATAACTTAGAAATAAGTTTTAAAGGCTTTGGTATGGCAAAAACAAGTTAATTCGCTTACAAGGACTAAACTTGACAAACTGTGAAAGTATGCCAATTTGAACTGTAACAGACATTCCGGAACATGACCATAAGTTAAAAATACCATAAATATCCTTCACATAGCTTAGCAATAGGCTTTGAGGGGTTCGGTGTGCTAAAATAAACTTTTGGGTCATTCAGGGACTAAAAGCGTCAAAAAGTGCACAAGTTTGCACTTTCGCGCATAACTAACGTTCTGAATACATCCGGACATCCAAAAATTTATGTAAGCACTAAAATATTTTATTTTAGTGTTTGGCATAAGAAAAATCCATTCATCGCGTCATTTGGATAGTTTTTCGCGCTTATGCGCATTCCGTCGTAATTAACCGAACATCGCGATCGTACGACCAAACGAACCGACATCCGAGATATTTATTAGCACATTTTGAGTTCCCTATACTTTAACTTCATTTTAGAGCCTTGAAATGAGGTTAACGGGGTTCAAACGCATCGAAAATAGCTTAAACGGGCTGCAGGGACCATTTCTGCCATTTTTGAAACTTTTCTGAATCTGGTGCATGGTGGCGTAGCGCGAGCACTAAAGCCTTTACCAGTGGCGCTACGTGAGCACCTCATCTGGGCAGAAACTTTGAACCTGGTCCTATCCACTTGTTGCACATGGTTTTGGGGATACTATGGGCTCTAATGGTTTTAGAAAACCACTATCTTGATGTGTATGGTTGAGATCAAAGCACGGTTTCCAAGAAACGATCTTAACGGCTCTCTGAAAACTATGAATACCCCCCCCATGCCATTGAAAAACCCACAAGAATTTTGATCTTAGAAGCTCTAAGTTGAAACCATTGTTTCATACCTGAGCTACTTGGATCGAGATTAGCATTCGGGGACCCTTTGTAAGTATTCCTTCGTTCTTTTATTGCTTTTCGAGTCCGAAAGTCAAACTTTGTTTGACTTTCTGCGTTGACCAGTTTATGGTCAATGCGAAGTTCGTTTGAACTTTGCAACGTGATTGTAATCACGATGGTTATAGTCCCTTGTGACTATGCCTACTGATTACCACGTTGGCTAGGGTCGTAAGGGTAAGCGATCTAATAAATCGCTTATACCTTCGAACCCGACCCATTTTGGTCGATCATTAGGATCCGACCAAATATTTTAGGACCATAGCATATAGGGAATAACCTTCCGAGGTTATACCCTATGGTCACATCGTTTGAGTAGTTGTATGATAGGTAGTTTATATGCCTTAGGTAAATTACCAGAATACCCTTTTCATGTATAATTGGTAATTAAGCATATGTAACCTAAACTTTTGTCACATAACTGATTATGTAACATGTTTAGGCATATAACACTTGTCATAGGGCTAGTGAGACGTCTCGAGTGCGCTTTTGCGCGCACGACGCGTTAAAGTAGCATAAGCTACCTTAATGGGTCGCAATGGGTCGAAAGCACTTAGGTTAGGTTCCGATTTAGTATGTAGGCTTTGTTAAACCATATTACATGAGTTCCCATACTCATTTGGTTTACAAGCCCTCATTCTATCCGATCCTCCGATTTAGGACCGGTTAATTAACATAGTTACCTACATTAGGTGTCGTTTGATTCCGTGATCTCTAGCATTGCTTGGTGGTTATCTTAGGACTTCTGAGCAATCTCAAGTGAGTACATAGTCCCCTCTTTTACCGTTTTCAAACTGTTTTGGGGTGAAGCATGTGTACCTATCTGTTATGTTCATGATTTCAAAGTATAATTGATTATACATGTTATTACTTATCATTTGACAAACTAAATGACTATCTATGGTTTAAACATTGATTTCTCAAAGAACATAAAATAAATTGTTGAATTGTACTTATTTTATGTTCACCAGACCGGTTGTTAGTATGATATAGCGCTATAGGATTTGACACCCCATTCCTGTTGTCATGGAATGTCTGAAACCAATTTGTTTCTCCATCCAAATAGGGATTTCCTTTGTGGTATCCCTATAGTCTCAAAGGTGTATTTTGATGCACTAGGTCTGAATGAATTCTTAAATCACACTTTTAATGTATAGTTTGATATACTCTCATGTGTGGTATTGTACAAAACCAACATATATTTTGTTAATCATCCAAAGCATATTTTGATATGTTATTTACAAAACCAAAACATAGTTTAATATGTTATTTATCACATCCAAAGCATATTTTGATATATTATTTATGAAACCAAAACATAGTTTAATATGTTACTTACGAATCCAAAGTATACTTTTGATATGCTACTATAAGGTTATTTGTTTAACCTTACATTATTTTACAGAGCATAACTTTTGTTTACACATTACATGGTTTACGTTTAGCTTGGGTTATACAATAATATTGGACTATTGGTTTAAACATGAACATTCTATATTGGTGGTCTGGTTTGAGTAAGTGACTTGAGTAACGAGGCGTATGTAATATGATACAAGCATGGTGGATACGCCGCTGGTACTTCCTATATATAAGTGTTTGTATGGTATTACATATCGTAGCGCTATTTGAATCATTCAATTTGGACTTATACATTTTACACAAGTAACACGATTCTCTTACTACTTTGGTTTACAAACAATTTACTTTATACAACTCATTTTACTTGCTTATACATTTAACCATACATTATTCTCTTATTTATACGTATCATCTGATCTTATTGTTTTTCAAGCGATTTACAAAACAAATCAATTTACAAGGATCATGACTGACTTTTGTTAAACAACATTTTCTAAACTTATAAGTCATGAATCCTATATTCACAAAACCTATGTATCTCACAGGCATTTTTATGCTGACGTACCTATTTTTACACATGTTTCAGGTACTGCTTTGTGAGGATTGATGATATATGCTACACTTAGGATGGACTCGTGCCTTAGCAACATTAAAATTTGGAAGATCATAGTTGTACTTATTTGATTGTATTAAAACAATGAGTTCATTAATTCAATAAAACAGAATTTATTTATTCCATGGTTATGAAACAATGATTCTGTTACAACACTCCCCGACGTTTCCGCCACGTCTTGTTGCTTTACGTGGTCAGGGTGTGACAAGGTATACTTAGATAGCACTAAATTCTTATGGACCCCACGATCTCAGCATATCACCTCATCATGCAATACACAGACTCAAGTAATGCCTTTAAACTTTTATCAACTATGATTTGTGCGAAAACAAAGCAGAATGTTTAAACATTAATAATCAGGTCGATACTTCTGTATACGCAGAGAAAGTCCAATGTTTAAACAAAATAAGAAAATAAAAATAAGTTGAAGTTGTTTAGGCTTTAACCACCAGGTCGATACTTTCGTATACGCAGAGGAGGTCCAAAGCTTAAACGAAACACCAAAGAAAATAAAACAGAACATTTAGGCATTAACATCCAGGTCGATACTCACGTATACGCAGAGGATGTCCAATGCTTAAACAAAATAAAGAAATAAGACAAGTTTAAATCTTTGCAAAATAAAATGTACAATCACAGCGACTTTTCAGCAAAGTTGTGAAAGTTCACAAACTTAACCAGTTTTATGTCTTTCGACAATCAGCGATTACTGAGTAGGCACACAATCAAGAAGGACAAAACTAAGTACTATGCTTTTAACCATGTTTCCCACTAGAACTATTTTTTTTTTCATTTAGGTTTGTATCGTTATCGCAAATCTACTAGTCTAGCTGAGCCTACCATCACATCCTTAGTGAGACCGTTTATCACATTTTAACTTTCCATTTCTTTAGCATGTCGTGACAGTCCACTGATGTACTATCATTTCCTCTTTTTGACAACAAAACTCATTTTTGATTTTATCATGTTTTTGGATTTTTCAAATTTTCAAATGTTTTTGGATTTTCTGAAAATCTTACTCCCCCTAAAATGCAAACACATTTTAGGAAATTTGAAAACAAACTGTACAAGTAAACTGACAACTGATATCGAATTACTTCAATTCGCCATCCACTTGGCATAAACAATCAGAACTCCCCCTTACAACAAACTATTTTCCCATTGATTTCAAAACACTTAAGTTTGTTTTAATCAAATGGTTTTTCCAGAAAATTAGTTTTGTTGATTGATTTTACCATTTGTAGGTTAGGGGTTTGGTTCATCACATTGTCTTTCAACCACTTGTAGGAAAATGCAAGTACAACTTAATGTCCTTGATTTACCACTTGTAGATAAAAACCTTTTCAATCAATATTTCAACCTTATGGCTTACCAATCAATACCACTTGTAAGTTACCATATGTAGGTTGAATTCTTAAGATGCCGATTCCTACTCCTCACTTACCAACCTAGGAGTTCCGACAAGTCAGGTTTTTCATTTAAACAAATTCACCCAAGCCTGACAGTCCTTGGGTGTTTTTGAATTCTTGTTCAACAATGGTGGAAAATTTGCATCATCCATTGTTAGACCAGAATTCTCATTTTTTACCTCAACACATGGCTCCTCTGGCTTTACCACACCAGATTCATCGCCTGAACGTGGCTTGTCTGACTTTGAAGAGTCAGATTCATCGCCAACAACTGGCTCCTTTGTTTCCAAAGAAACAAATTCATCACCAGGAACATTCTTTTTCTTCTTTCCCTCTTTCGTCCTCATATTTGTATCTAATGAATCCATTTTGCTTGTTTTATCATTCTTTGGCGAGTAAGACGATTTATCAGAACTTTTATCTGTTTTACTAGTTGTATCCGAGGACAAAATTCTTTCGAGATACTCTCTCGCTTTCTTCCTCTTCTTCCTCAGTCTGTCTTTTTGCCCCTGCGAAAGCTTCACTTTTGGTTCTAGAACTTTCTGTTCTTTGGGCTTTGCTTCGACTTTGACTGGTTTCTTCTTTGTCATTTTCTGAGATTCAGCCCTCGATCTTCTCATTGATCTCATTAGGCAATCTCTTGGAATATGACCTCTGATTTGGCATTCAAAGCATCTTCTTGTCTCATAACTCCAGTTCTGGCAGTTAACAGCAATGTGTCCTCTCACACCACAAGTGTAACACACTCTGTTATCGTACCAATCACCACCTTCTGTCCAAACATTCAGATCATAACATTGTTTGGCTTGGTGATATCCATTTCTCCTCTTGTATGCTGGATTTGGCTTTTGAGCACTGTGGTCAAACCTGCACCACTTATTACCAACAGTTTGTGAGTTTTGATTTTCCAATTTTTGTGGTTTTTTATCACGATTGGATGATTGAACTGGTAAGCTTTTATTTTCTTTTTGAACATTTTTCGGTTTTTTATCCTTTTGTTTTTGTTCCACATTCTTCTTTACAGGTTTTTGCATTGAGCATTCACCTTTTTCAGTAGAATGTAGAACAGTTTCTTGAAACATTTCACTTAATTTCAAAAATATTTTTCTTTTTTCAGTTTCATCATCAGTTTTCTCATCACAATCTTCAACTTTGACTTTATCAAAGTTTGTGATATTGCACTTATTGGAATAGAATTGATCGGTTTTGGACATGGATAATCTGGTGTTGATGACGAAGTCTCAAAACCTTTCAATTTTCTCTCAAGCTCGTCAATTTTATTCCGAGCAAATTCAGTTTCATTTTCAAGCCGAATGATTTTATGAAGATGAGTATTTATTTCAATCTGTTTTTCAAGATTATTTTTAAAAATAACAGATTTTTCATCTTCTAAAACCTTCATTTGACTTTGAAAATCTTTTTCAATCTTTAATTTTTCATTTTCAATTCCTTCTTCTTTTTCTTTCAAAATTTTGTCTTCTAATGTCAAACTGTTCAAATCACTTAACAGTTTAACATTTCCAGATTTCAGCTTCTCACAATTTTCTTGCAACATAAGAATTTGTTTAACATCAGATTGCTTCTCATCTTTCAACTTCTTGATTTCCAATGTCAAACTTTCCGCATTCTTCAAGAGTTTGCCATTGTCAGCCTCAAGTTTATCACATTTAGAGCACACTGATTCAGAACCAGATTCTTCTTTCCTTGTGATTTCCTTTGTTTCCATATTGTATGTTCCTGTACAAAAGAGTTTAACGAAATCAAAAGGATTCATACTTTCATCGATATAATATTTCCTTTTAATATCATATTTCAAAATACTCTTTGTTGCAAGACACACACAAATTCTTTTATCTATTTCAGCAATTACATCCAATTCCATTTTTTGTAAATTCTTTACCATTTCATTCATCAATTCCTTCTTTTTCTTATATTCCTTACGAAACTCCGCATTAACCTCATTGAAGAATTGTTTTGGATAAAGTTCTTGAAAAAAATCTTTCCTTTTTAGCTCAATCAAGAATTCATCCCATTTAGCAGGAAATCCATTTGCCAATTTCGATATCTGTTCATCATTTGATATTCTAATATCCTTTTTCCTCAAATTGTCTATTAAAAATTTAAACCGTATTTCCAACTCATCCAACGTTTCATCCTTTTGACACATAAAATGTTCAAAACTTTTGACCCAAATATCCACATTTACATTTCTATAATCACTATCCAAATGTCTCATATACCAACTATTTAAATCTTCAATATAATCATTTTCTGTTTCATCAAACATTTTTGCCATTTTTCAAAAAAACAAACTGTTCAAATGAGATTACTCTTATTTGATTGAATCTTTTAGATCAAAACAAATTATCAACTTTTAAAAGCTTCACTGCACTTGAATCAAATGATTGGGCCAATCAATACATGCAAACCGATATGATTGGGCCGACAAATATGGGCTGAATCAAAACAAAATATGGACCGACAACATCAATTCGCACAAATTCTTAATTGGACAAATTCTTCAATTCAAATCTCATTACTATCAAAGTTCAATACGGCCGACAAGATTATGACATCTAAATTCTCATTGGACCTCAATAACCACTTATTTCAACAAATGGAATGAACTTCAATTCTTATAGGGCCAATGACTTAGTGGTCTGACATACCATACCATATATCACATGCAAAGGCAGATGACTTTTATCAATTTACATGCAATTCAATATTCAATGAATTTTAAGTGGACCGAGTATATCACGTGAACTGAAGTCCTGATAACTATTTCAAACGAGATTGCGTCTTTCAAACGAAATCCTCAAACGAGATAACTGTTTCAAACGATATCACCTAATTTCTCAAATGGAATTCCGTATTCAAACGAAATCAGCCATGATCTTCAAACGAAATCAGTCAGATTTGTCCAATCTCAAACGAAATTATCAAATTTGTTCAAACGAAATCATCCTGACATCTTCATTTCGGTACAAACTTTGTTCAATTGATCAAGCAAATGGTCGAATTATGATCTGAAACTCTCAAGGGTTTGTTAAAACACAATTACGCACACATTATGAGAATTTTAGCCAATTTTAACCGTGAAAACTTGATTAATTTTGAAAAGAAGCTGTAGAAATCAGAATTTTTCAGCGAAAACGAGCTAATCGGTAAGAACTCTTCCTCCAAATTCGAGACAATCTACTGAAAGCTTGGAGTCGTCAGAAAAGTTACGCCGATAGACGACGCAAGCCCCTTGAATTTGACGTTGGCAATCATGTACTCCTAAATGTATCACTTTGGAAGGGTATGATCAGATTCGGCAAGAATGGAAAGCTCGCGCTACGATATGTTGGACCCTTTAAGATCCTGGAAAGGATCGGAAAAGTGGCCTACAGACTCAAACTACCGGAGGAACTTAGCAACGTCCACCCGAATTTCCATGTATCTAACTTCAGAAAGTGCTTAGCCGAGCAGGATTTACAAGTTCCACTTGAGGATCTTCAAGTGGACGAAACATTACACTTCGTGGAGAAGCCTGTCGAGATCATGGACCGAGAAACCAAGAAGCTCCGGCGCTCACGCATTCCCATTGTGAAGGTTCGCTGGGAAGGCAAACGAGGCGTAAAGTTCACCTGGGAACCACAGTTGTTTGTTACGGCTTCAGCCTAATTTCGGGATGAAATTCCCTTAAGTAGGGGAGGCTGTAACACCCCGTGTTATGAAAGTCAAAGTCAAGATTGAAGTCAAAGGAAGAAAAGATTGCTAATCGCGATCTGTCACTCCTTGCTTAACTACTGTTTTGACCTCTTTGACTTGTAATCGAATCTTTTATTTTATTTGCTTTAGTTGTATTATGTGGATTATCTATTAATAATCGAGGTTTAATCGATGTTTATCGCATGTTTTCTTTCGTTATCGCTAATTGTATCGCAATCGCATTCGCACCTTGAATGGTAGATTCTGAATATTGTTTTACGTGTGTGTGTGTTACTTATGTGTTACTTGTGCATGTTTACTTTATGTCTTGTGGTGATTAATCGAAACGCAATCGCAACACAATTTGATCGCAAACGCTAAACGAAAGTTATTTATAATAATTGTATGTTAGATATAGTAGTTAGGTTATTTGTGTAACTAATGGGAAATTCTATCGCATCGCTCGCTCAAAACGCATCGCAATGCTCAGCACGCGAATCGAAAACGCCGAAACTCAACTCATCAAACCCAATCGATCGAGTGGCCAACCGATCGAATGGCCAACCGATTGGATGACCATCCGATCGGGTAGCCATCCGATCGAGGTGTCGTTCGAAACTTGCTCCCTTTCCTCTTTTGGAAACCCTATAAATACCCTCCTGTCACATCATTTGTGATGTGACAGCTCCTCCACTCGACCAGCAGCACTCAAGCCCTCTTTCTCTCGATTTCTCACCATTCTTGTAAGTTTTCAACCTAAATCTTGTACTTCTATGATCTACACACACTTGTTCATCATTTTCACCCTTGAATCTTAACTTTTAACCGTGATAATCAGTGGATTTGGGGTGTTCTAGGGTGATGTCATCATGGAGTTCTTATGAACTTCAAGTTTTGGCCTCATTCCACCAATAACCACTCAGATCTGAAGGATTTCCCCATGATTAAACAATGTTTTCGCATAGATCTACACATATTCATGGTTAAAAGGATTAAAAGATGGTTTTCCAACTTTCTTTCAACTCTTTTACACTCAATGCACTCAAAACCGATAGAATCGGAGTTCGTTCTAACCTTCTACTCTTTCTTGGTGATGTGTTGGTTCAAGATCTGGTTTCTATCAAAGGGACAACCGATTTCGGGTTAAACATAAACAACCGTCACGAACCAGTAAACTGATTGGGTTTGGGTGATTCCTGTTCGATCGGATCACTTGGGTCTTGACGAGGTTCTGTTGTTTAGCATGTTATCACGCCGTGTCGATCAAAACTGCAAAACCTTTCAAAATAATCAAGTACCAAGACGATCAGGTCGTTGGGACGGATTGTCGTCCGATCAGATTGCCATCCGATCGAACAGCCACCCGATCAGAATGTACTTGAGGTTCAACACTTAAACTTTTTATCCAACTTTTCAAAGATCTGAACGTCGAACGGATTACCACCCGATCGGATATCCATCCGATCGAACGACCATCCGATCATGTGGCATTTGGAACTTCGACACTTGACCATTTTCAATTTTCAAAGATCATCAGTAACTAACGGATTGCCACCCGATCGGATTGCTATCCGATCGAACGACCGTTTGATCGACGACCTGAAGGGTAGAGATACTTCTCTGATTTCAAAATGCTACAACGAAAACTTCAAAGCCATCATACACAAACATATTCTTACCAACGAATGTCAATCCAATCGAATGGCCATCCGATCGGATGACCATCCGAACGGATTGACATCCGATCGACTGGCTATCCGATCAGATTGCCATCCGATCGGATTACCACTTGACACCTTGATCACTCTTATCGTTTTACGCACCGCTCATCGTTATGCTATCGTTGACTATCCAGGCTAATCTCTCAGCGCTCCCTTTGATCCAAGACATTGTTTACTTGTTAAACGCTATCTGTGAGTATACTCGAACCCTTTTTGCTTTACGCACTTTGGGTGTTACATACGTTACTTATTCTAAATCACAATCTACACACAACGCAAACACTATTTATATGCTGACCGTTATTGCATGCTACGTGTTATTCGATGAATGCTTGTATGTTATGTTAACACAGTGACTGTTGCCTGACACCTTAGCAATGATAGTACTATAGTTTGGACTCAGCACCTGTGGTGGACAGGGGTTGTTAAGGGTTTACTTCACGTGTCCCAGTGGGGATATGTGTTGCGCATTCTACAACTCGCAGTCACGTCTGTGCATATTTCTCTATCGATAACCTACTTGTCTTCACTTTGTAAATGTTACATGCTGGTTATGCGTAAACTATTTCGAACTCTATTATATCTACCAAACTTGTATGCTCACCTTTACACTATGTGTATCGACCTCTATTTTAACGTATGAGACAGGTGCTTAGGATGCTGTGCTTACCTGCTTTTGTGGAATCAAGTAGGATGGAGTCTAGAAACAAACCAAAACAATTTATTTAATTAAATCTGAGTTGTCGGAACAGAACTATTTGTCTTTGAATTGTCTGTAATAACTATGCTACTTGTTATAACATGGTATGGGACGTGATCCTTAAATAATTGGTAATCGTAGTTGTTATGGAAACTCCTAGACAATCTATTTCGCTCAGTGCCATGCCCCGATGTTTCCGTCATCGGTTGGGGTGTGACAGCCGGACTTGAACACTTGCCTGAAAGAAAACCGGAGAATGCTACAGAGAGATCGAGAGAGAAGAAATTGTTTTCGGTGTGTCTCAACTGATCAGCCTAGCCTTCATTTTATAATGCCAGAACCATAACCAAAATCTTGCTCTTGATTGCAGCAAATTAAAGACCAAATAATGGTCATTAGTATATTGGTTAAAAATTGATAATCATGACCAAAACTGTTAGAATTTAAAACGAAATAATGATCATTCATTTATTTCAGTTTCAAAAACAGAACAGTAGTCAAGAGTCTCGAGTGCAAAAACCGCTCCACGCGGACTCGGGTTTTCGGAACTGCATTCGTGTCCGCAGGACATGCGTACCTGCGAGTTCAACTAATTCCGGTTCCATTTTTTGCACACCCCTGCGCGCGCGTGTAGGAGTTGTGGTAAAAACATGACACATAGATATATTAGTGAGGTAAACCTTTTACCTTATAAATAATCTATTCTTTTGTTCCCACACCTATGTGGGACAAGGAGTTTTACCAAATTGAGACATTCATTCACACACCCAAGTTCCAACACAAACAAATAGCCAGATACTCTTACAAAGTCCATTCTTCATAATTTTGGTCAAGTGTAGTGAAGGTAATTTTATTGATAAAAAATCCTAATTCCACATGGTCGTGAAAGTAATTTTATTGATAAAAAATCCTAATCTTCTTATTAATTAAATCCTCTAGCACGCTGCAAGTGTCATCTATAAAACCACATGTCACATGTAATAGAG